>CM076572.1:912428814-912549478 GCA_034641835.2 Pinus albicaulis
GTAAACACATCAAGCATCAGGGCAACAAATCTATTGGCTAGGTATTTTGAAATCATGTATCCTTGTGTGCCGGTGGTGTGCTTTGTAAGAGAATTAATCCAAAGTTTAACCTAGCTTGATCTAACACTGAGCATTGGGTAGATTCCTGAATGGATAATCTCTAACCTGGAAAATTTTAAAAGTAAAGTTGAAAAACCTGGACAAATAACCAATTTCTGGAGTTCGAGAAAACTTTGTGATTGGCTTAATCATTAGTGCAGTGATCTGTTGCTGGAAATGATTAGTGCAGTCCTACAGTGGTTTTGAACATCAGAAAATGAGAGTTTCATAGCTTCCTTGGAGAGAGCCTATGCTTTTGTGCTAAGCTCTCTGAGCACATGGTTAAAAGATAGTTAACCAAAGGAGAGCATCCATATGCCAGTGGAATACTTCAGAAAATCAAGTACACCATATAGCACTACTATTGAAATAACTTTATTTCAAGCTATTTCCAAGCATTTAAGTCTCCTTACCAGCTTTCTTTGTTGCACGAAAGAGGACCTCTTCAACAAGTTGTTGGGCAGGATATCCATCCAGATAAGATGACATAAACCATTCCACATGGTTAACCAACTCTTCATTGGTAAAATATTGATAAAGACCATCTGATGAGAGTATCAAATAATGATCTTCAGGGCCCAGTCTATGGTGATGAAGAGCAAGTGTGCAGGTGATGTATGGCACAGTGCCAACAAAATCAATTCTAAAGACCTCGAGAAGAGCATCATTCCATTTCGGCTGACAATCACAAGATAAGCATCCATCAGACCCAAAGCATGATGTGATCAATCTACTTCACTGGCTAAAATTTAAACCAAACAGATGAATGTCTTAAATGCAGACCTATGAAACTGAAAGTCACATAATTTTACTTGTAATATTTGAAATTATGAACAAAATAAGCAGTTTATACAAATTACGTGTGTTTACATGAAGGTCTTTAAAATCTTAATGGATGATATTATGGCTAATCTAACTTTCCAGGTAGCTGATATAGATCGAAACCAAAGTTTAACCTAGATTGATCTAACACTGAGCATTGGGTAAATTCTTGAATGGATAATGTCTAACCTGCTTGAGGAAGCCTGCACCAAATGCACGTGTGACCTTCAGCGTCCCTTTGACACGGTCATTCATGATAGGCAGTACATCATCTGTATGCTCTGCCTTGATCCTCTGAACCTCCTGAAGAGACACCACTGAAACAAATCAATCCTAAAATGCATATAGTTTGACAGTAAGATGCCTCAGAATGCCAATTTGACAAGGTAAATACTTGGAATGATGAAACAAAGTAGAAAACAAAGAAGATCAATTAACACGAGTTTATGATGTTGAGTCCTGAGTTTGCAATAGGAAGTGGCTCCCGACAGGTGCATAGCGTTCAGGTATTTGCAGCTCTAGCGCATAACATAGCTCCAACAATCTGCCCTCTTGCCCATTTGGATTGAACTCCCAAACTGACGCCTCCTCAATCCGCATTGAGACTGAACTTCCGTTGGCAGGAAACAGGACGCCAGATGAACCGATGACAACAGTTGCAGCCGCAATGTTCCCCTGCAGAATTGGCCCTTGGATTGACGGTGAAACCTGCTTGTCTCGCTCTAAGCCGCTAAGAATGATCTCTGCAAAATGGGAGCCCAAAACACAACGGCGTCACTCTCAGATCAATGATCAGCTGCTTGATCCACGAATCCCCACAACATAATCAATTTTCCATCAGATCTGCGACCTTTGGGTTTCGGTCTCGGGAATGGTACTTGAAACAATCTAGCTTCCTGTATAACGATTCCGATTTGAACGATATCCCAATCTTAAAACTTTAGTTGTCTCACGACATTTACGTGCCCAGATCTGACCTCCACATGAGAATGTGGTAGCAGCATTGGAATTTGACGTGATTTTTTCCCTCATATGTCATTTTGAATGTATTTTACATTTAGAACTTTTAAATGAACGTTTGTTGTGATAGGTTTTGAAATGTACGGAACGTATTTTTATGGGTTATTTTTCCTGGAAAACGTTATTGCTATCTTATTTTAAGCCTTTACAAGACACCCAACGTTTCATATGTGGGCGACTCACAATTTATCAGGGTTCGTTTGTAAGTTCGTTTGAGGTAAGGGTGTCACACTGTCTCACAGGTTTTTATGTTAAGTCGTGATTTGAGATACTTTTCCAGATGACATTAAGTTTTTGACATGCTGCTGGATATATCAGTGTTCTGTGCAGCCTGTTTTCTGGTAGGCATTGTTTACCTGTTGAGATCTGTTTCGCACAGTTATGGAGCTTTTCAGATTTATATACATGTTCAATACTTATATCCTTGATAGTTGCACTGATAAGGCTGGAACTTGCGCAGTCTAATAGGACACAAGCATAAAATCTAGACTAACCCTTTACTTGATAAGGTTCAAATGGTATGAAGCATGTATAATATACCAGCTGTAGCAACCTAGGCTATTGTACCAGAGCGTATGGAGTTTGGATATCAATATAGTATTTGCAAACATTTTGAGAGCAAAAAATCCAGAGTAAAACTTGTACATTGTTTATCAATAACCTAAGACACGGGATTTGAAGATGCAATGCTGGATATATGAGTGTTCTGTGCAGCCTGTTTTCTGCAGGATTCCCTGAAGCTATCTGTTGTTCCTTAACTACTTGCACATCGATGATAGGATTTTGTTGGGAGGTAGTTCAGTAGGCATTGTTTACCTGTTGAGATCTGTTTCGCACAGTTATGGAGCTTTTAAGAATTATATACATGTTCAATACTTATATCCTTCATAATTGCACTGATAAGGCTGGAACTTGCGCAGTCTAATAGGACACAAGCATAAAATCTAGACTAACCCTTTACTTGATACAGTTGAAATGGTATGAAGCAACCTAGGCTACTGTACCAGAGCATATGGAGTTTGGTTATCAATATGGTATTTGCAAACATTTTGGGAGCAAAAATTCCAGAGTAAAACTTATACATTGTTTATCAATAACCTAAGACATCATCGAAGGCCTCCAAATCGTGTGAATTTTCCTCACTGATTCACTCCAAGTCTCTGCAGGGTCGAGATTCTCCCACTGCCTGAGATAGAACGATTTCACCCAGATCAGGCTTTAGTTTCTTCGCCAAGATTGCCCGACTGTCCCCAACTTTCATCACATACACATCTTCTCCCTTCATCAACATTACAAGCACAGAAAATCTCATCAGAGCCAACTCTGGATTTTCCGCCACGGCCTTATCAGCCATTTCCAAGTAGGCTGTCTCTGTTTTACTTAAGGCTCCACGCGTGGTGACGGGAACAAGAAAAACGTTCCGGCGAAGAGGTGAACTGTTCTCGGCTGTAGAAGAAGCTAGCAACAGTGGGTTGTTGAGCATTAACTTACACATTAGGCGGAGTGAATAACGGAAACAGAATAGTGAACAGAGTAGAATTAGTTCGAACCAGTGATAAATGAGTAACAGGTGTCATTTTTTAAACAAATAACAGGTGTCCCATGCTGAATGAATATGTTGACGAAAAAAAATGGATCTCGAGAAGGCCTATCGGCCTAATTATTATTCTTTCCAAAATTTATATATTTAATAACCGATATAAATTTCATCATCTTTTACTATAATAAATAAACATTTAAAATTGCGTTAATTTAAAGTAATCAGTGATATACCCATTTACAATCCAGTTAACTCTGGCATACGTAAGTTTTGGGATATTTCATTAAAAATTATAGATGTGCTGACAGCCATGTCAGTATCGAACTGGTATTGTTTGCTTGTGAGACGTGACTGCATTTATTGCTTGTGAGTCATTTGCAGGAAAGGTGGTAAATTTAATGTAATAATAAATTCAGTGGTACATTATGCAGGGTAGTTTTGTATTTTTTAGCATATTTTACAAAGCAATTTCCATTAACTTGTTGAAAGTATGGACCAATAAGAACTCAGAAAAATAAATTTAAATAATTCAAATAAAGAAACAATAAAAAATTTCAATATTTTACCATGGAAAATTATCAAAAAATTTTGCAAGAGATATTTTTACATTCTTAAAATTTGGCATCAAACAATTAAAAAATAAATTTTAATTAGTAAAAATAATTAAAATAATAGGACTTGATTTTTGTATTGGAATTCATATCTTAAGAATATTTATGTGTCTTACAATGTCAATCCTTTAACAAAAAAAATAAAGAAGATTTTTTCATCTTGAAAGATATAGGGTGTTGCCTTAAATAAGTTGTAAAGGAGAAAATTGAGAAGGTTGAAAGTCATCAAATTGCAATCTTGAAATAGCTAGTTGTATCTTCATAGCCAGTTGTATTTTCATCCTTCATACTCAAAGGCTATTCAATCTAGTAGACAAGAAAATTTTCCAAAACCTTTGACTTAAAGCTTCATTCCTCCTACCTGTAAAAGCAAAGAGAAAACAACCCCCCTATATATAGGACCACCATTCTGATACACCATATTCTACCCAAGTGAGATGTATACTAATTTCACAAAAAAATATTAACCTATATTGCTATAATGTCAATAAAAATAGAATAGAGATTGAGAATATTTTACAAGTCAACATTTCATTGTAGACCACCTAGATATAGATTTTAAAGTCATTGGAGAGGAATGACATACTAATAAAACGAATATCTTTCTTTCTATTGTGGACCAGCATTTGAGACCGTGCTTGGAATTTTCCTTTGGTATAGATAGGAAGAGTTATACGGTCCAACTTTACGATTATTAGTTTTGATATTGTTGGTGTTTGGAATTTTCCTTTGGTATGGATAGGAAGAGTTATAGAGTCCAAATTTACCATTATTACTTTTGATGTTGTTGTTCGTTGTCATGATTTACTGATTAAAGAAAATTATACAATTCATTTGGATGGTTGTGTGTCACTATATCTTAATACTTATATAGTGGGATAAATGTATACAATTCATTTGGATGGTTGTGTGTCACTATATCTTAATACTTATATAGTGGGATAAATGTATTGTTGATTTTAGAATGTTTTGGATATTCGGTCATGAGAGTTGTAATGTCTATATACACATTTCCTAAAGTAAACCTCATTGGATGAGCTGTAGTGTCTATATACACATTTCCTAAAGTCTCTCATGATAGTTGTAGTGTCTATATACACATTTCCTAAAGTCTCTCATTACAGTTGTAGTGTCTATATACACATTTCCTAACGTAAACCTCATAAGATCATTTCTTCTTCTTTGGAATATTTGGATATTATGGATAGAGGGTAGCTCATTTGTTAGCCATAAATAGTGACTAGTAATTCTAAGGGACTCAATGGATTTGAAGTTTTACCTTGTGACCTATTGTCTTCCCATCTTAACATGCCTTGGGAAGATTGTTTAACCAAATCAACCTTTGGGACTAGGGTGTATATATTTTTTATAAAAAGAAACTTCAATTTTGTTTTGGTTAGAGGGTGTCTATATATATATATATATAAAGAAAAATGACAACTTTTTTTGTTAAAGAAGAAAATGTGACCATGGGAAACTTGAAATTTGCAAAAAGAAATTAAATTTTTTTTCTTGAAGAATATGAATGATATTTTAAAATAAATAGGAAAATATATTTTAGTGTTTGATATAGTCAAAATTACTATGTCAAGGTGTAACTCACCATAAGGGGAAAGTATAAATCACATGATATTGAAAAACTCACAATAAGGACAAAGTATAAATGACATGATATTGAAACAAACAAGACTACATTTGTACATTATTGTTTTTTTTTCTTTGTTTATTTTATCTTCAAAGTTTTTTTCATTTTGATTTTGTTGATGAGTCTAAACTCATAATCTCGAGACTTCAACGCTATTGTTATCATAACAAAAATAGAAGATGCCAATTTTATATTATTTGTCTTTTTATTATTTAACCTTCAAATATGTTTTTATATATAGGTTGTAGCATATAGATGTTTATTGTTTCATTATGGGCATAAAGACTTCATAATTTAGAGGGAACTTTCGTTGGAGTTGGTTTTCTCAGCAGAATTAGAAATTATGTTTTTCTATACTTCAATATTAGAGAATAATATGAAAGTAACAATTTTGTAAAAGAGCGAGATTGTGCTATATTAATATTTCTTCCATATATTATTTAGAAATCATATTCCAATAGAAGATAATATATGAATTATCATTCTATTATAACATAAAGTTAATTAAATAATTTAAAGGGAAATTTCACTAGAGATTGTTTTCCTTAAAAAATTATATCTGCATGTACTTCATTTTTAGAGATAATATCAAAGCAATAGTGTTGGAAAAGAGTCCAAATGTGCTAAATGGATAGTTATGATATAATATATAAAATTCATATTCAAACAAAAAACAACAAATGATATTTGAATACCTTATGACATTGCAATAATTATGCTCACATTGCATTCTTTTTCTCATAATGGTGAGAAAAATGGGTTTTCCTACATGCATGTAGTACACTCCTTGCATTTTTAGTAAATGTTTCCTGTCACTAAAGGAAAATAAGGCAGAAAGCATATATATTGAAAGCAGATAGATATTTTTTTGAACAAATGGTAATTAAGTTATTCACAAAGATAAGTGTGTATGCCATTTAAATTATCTTAAAGAATGTAAATTTGAAGAAATTAGGTTGATGTCAAGAAGATAGATATTTTTTTGAACAAATGGTAATTAAGTTATTCACGAAGATAAGTGGGTATGCCATTTAAATTATCTTAAAGAATGTAAATGCCAAGAAATTAGGTTGATGTCAAGGAGACATTATTTACTTTTAGAGTTTAAAAGACCACATTACCTCATACAACATTACTTCATCATGAGGCATATAGATGAGGAAGTTTATTCAAGCTCAAAAATTTCCTATTGAAATGTATACAAATGATTAGTGTTTCAAAAGATTGGATTGGGATTCAACTAATAGATCATTAGCCCTATGCTTAGTGATAAAAAAAAAAAAGCATGGTAGAAATTATGGGAAAAATTATTCAATTAATAACCAATGTTAAATATGAAGGAAAAGCACATAAAGATTGATTACTTAGTGGATTTTTAGTTGGAAAACTATAAGAAGATAGGAACACGTGATGCTCTTCTACTTTATACAAATTAATAGACAATTGATAAATTTTTACCTCAACAACCTTTGCACCCCATTTTGAATGTGGTTTGATAAGGACTTCTTCTTCGGTAAAATAAAATGAAGGGTTGTTGTGCATGTTGATACTAAACGTTTACCAAATTTTGAATGTGGTTTTTTAAGGACCTCTGCTTCGGTAAAAGAAAATGAAGGGTTGTCCTATGTTACTTTCAGTTAAAAAAATTTCCTGGTTATATATTAGTGAAAGCTTTAAAATGAATAACTACAACCAAAAAAAGGAGAGAGATGAGCAACTCAAGTCCACTGTTAGAAATGAAGAAAGAGAAGATGCAAAGAAAAAGAAGACCAAAATCAAGAAGAAGATATGAAAATATTCATACTTAGGATGATGCAAAAAAAAAAAAAAATTAATGCAACACTAAATGATATCAATTGGGCCACATACTATCTATGAAACCAAAAAAAAAATAAAAAATGACGAAGTAAAATAACACAAAAATGCAGAGTCCTTAGCAAAAACAATTACTAAGAACTCAAAGGATAATGAGAATTTAAAAAGAGATGGAAAAAGAAGATCAAAAGGAAAGAAGATGCAAGAGCTAAATTATACATGCATCGACAAGTTTTTTGAAATAGGCATAGCGGGTGCAATGTGCAAATAATTTTTCTTTAGTTCAAAAAGAACAAAAATACATATTGATAAAAGACTTCAATTCATATTAGAGAAAGATTACAACATATAATGATAGAGTCTTATGTATCCTACTAGTTGTTGGAAATCATTTTTGAATACTACAAATAGATTAAACAAAGAAGCACAAATAGAAGCATCCATTATTTTTTGGTTTTAAAAGTCAAACTTGAGATAAAAGGAAGAATGGTGATTCATGCATATCAACCAATCCCTACAATATCAACCTTCTTTGGATCCACACCCACAACTTCAGCATGTTCAGCCAGAGCCACACAATGTTCAATTTTTTATCTCGTTTACATTACGAACAATGTATTTTGAAATAAAAATACTATAATGTCTCCAATGAATTTTTAAAAGGGTCAACGAGATATCCAAATTGTGAAAAATCTCAAAAATAATAATAATAGTGAAAAACAAATGCTAAGCTCCGTAATGTTGAAACCAAAATCTTATGTAATTTTTTGGTTCCAACTCCACTAAAAACTAACTATGCAAAGGAACATTGAGTTTGCATACCATGAAATTATTTTCTCTAACAATGTATCTAATGTTTTAACTCCCATCAAACTCTCATGGTTACAAAGACCAGCTCTTTTTAAAACCTCTGTTGCAATTGGCAGAGTGGAATTGATTGGATTGCTGATAATATTCATAATGGCATTGGGACAAAACATGATTACCCCTTTGCAGAAGATGCAGATGATTCCCAAATTGGTATTGAACAAATCATCCGTAGTCATCTCGGGATTCCGTGGAATTCATGTAGGGATAATGAGGAGATATATTTCCACCAACATTGCTTCAAATTTATCTTAGCTCACAAATACATGCACCTAAAACACACAAAAATTGTGACGATTAAGACCTAAAAACGAAGAAAATAAGAAAGCCTTATTTCTTAAAATTGTACATACAATGACAGTGGTGTCCATATGGCTCATATCTACTGTGAATACAAGTGTATTAACAACGTCATAGAGGCGGACTCAAACCAATGGATTAATTTTCGTGAGCATGGAAAGGGGTTGTCCAATGCCTCATGAGGCTATGAGGATGGCTTTCGTGAATCTAGAGGCCCTGCCTTTTGATCTGCAATCGATGACCTCAAGTACTCCAGCTTAACTATGCACCTTCCTGTCACCCATATTTCGCAAAAACTCATTATAGACAAGAAAAAATGGTTTGGGATGTTGAAATATTGATCCCAATGATACCTCTGAGTGCTCTGGATGGATGAGGTGAACAACAATTCGAGAGATGGTCCTGTGAGGGTCGCTGGTTTGAATTGCATGTTAAGTTGGAGTCGTTAAAATAGCTAATTAACTCCCCTGTGGATATTTAACTATATTTAGAGAGTCATTTAATCGAGCATTAAGTCAAGCCAATTTATGTGATAGATGAATTTGGTAAGTGTGTGCATGTCAAGCTATATTGGGTGAGTTGTTAGTCGAAAAGTTTTAAATACCCATCACCAAGTTCATGTTATTAAGATTGAAGTTTGTGTGATCAATAGAAGAGAAACAAATCATGTGTTATTGTGTGTGAATTATTTGTTTTATTTGTGCCTTTATTGTTCTGTATTTCCAACAAGTTTGTATCAAAGTGATCAGGTGCTCAAAATTAATCTGGAAAATGAAATTTTCAAAAAGGTGTGGAACCTGAAGAACGATGTATATCTTGTCATTCTAAATCAAGAGAAACTTGTTTCATTGAAAACTGACACTATATGCTCCCAAACACACGTGGTTTCCACTTTCCCAAATAGTCACATTTTCCAAAAATGATAGCTAACAGGGAAAAAAATTGGGCAATGGCAGGCTGCCATATGGCCTCTTCTGGTTAGTCAAAATGTAATTTTTTTAAGCTTGTAGGCTTCTCCAATTATCAGTTTTTCATTGGGTGTCGGTTGGTTGAATTTGATTGGTTGGAAATGTGGCCAACCACATGCTACCACATGGCCCAATCAAAGGCCGCCACGTGGAAGCACAAGTGGCCAATTTTTTTTTTTTTAATGCCAAACTACAGTTTTGTAGAATATAAATCATGACCCATCACATAACAATGCATCTCCTAACTACATGGTCTACAATATTTCCTTTTTAAACTTATGGCACAATACATATTTGAATTATGGCTGGAAAAGGTATGGCGGTAGAGGATAGGGCTTACACCCAGTCACCCAAAAACAATGATTCATAGAACCGATGGTCATGGCTGGGGGAGCAGTGGTCGGGACCATCGCTCAGACTGCCACCTAGTCCAACATGTGACCAACATTACTTTAACCCTAGTGGTTAATGTGACCGTCAAATTCTTATTTTAAAATTTGTTAATTTAAACTGTATTATAATAGTTTTAAATTTGGATTTTAGGTGCCACTGTACATTTTAACATTCCGAAAATTTCTCCTGCAATTTCAGGAAATTGTCACTCTGTTATCTAGAAATTAGGCGAAATTATAGGATCAGTCTGAATTTTGGGGAAATGGCGGAGCGATTAGCAAGAAAACTAGGGAGGCTAATAACTTCTCCAGTTTTAGACCAATTTCGGATGAGAAAGAGGCTAGACAGGAACTTTTGGGAATTCTGGAGCCACTGGAGAAGGTTTCAATGTTGCTTGCACATTGTAAATGTATGTAATCACAGTATTGAGAGTAATTGAAGAGGGCCAAGACATTGGAAGCTGGACCAAGGATATGTAGTCCAGGAGGGGTGAAATCCCTCATCAACTATTGTTGTGTTACTCTTTATGGTGATGTCATGTCTATTATATGTTGTTGGTCAATGATTTTCCATGTTTATTTTCTCAAGAAATTTACATAAAAACACATAAACACTCAGTTTTATCTTGCAACTTACTTTATAATACTCAACCACATTGTTTATATTCTGAAGAGGAATTTAGCACAACAAAAATAATTTTCCCTTTCAGATCAAGTTTGTATCAGGGCACTAGGTTTACTTGTGCAAGGAAGATTTATTTTTTTTGCAATTGTTTAAATGCTCACAATGTTGAAGCTCAAAAGAGGAGAAGGCTTGCTTGTGGGTGTAGGTTCTCAAGTTGGAGCAAGGAGAAGGAGAACACCGTTTCCACAATCTCCACCACAATATTCATCTCCTGTTGTACCTGAGGCTTCAGTTAGCATGTCTCATGAAGGAATAAATGATAACATTATAGAGGATGAGAAGGCATTTAGGAAGGATTTCCTTGACATGACAGAGAAGGCGAAAGTCCTCCATGAATAGAGGAATACAAGGTTTTAGGGTGAAAGCTCCAGGCCTCCAACATGAAATGGTTCTCCAGGAGGAGGAGGTAATGGAAATGGTGATAATCCACAATCTACTCCACCATTATTCTCACCACCATCCTCACCTTCCTCTTCACCCTCTTCCACTAGTACAATACTTACTCATACTCATCAACGTACCTTAAGAGGAATTGGTGAAACACCCTTGTTAAAACTTGATATTAAATTTGAGCTGCCTATGTTTAATGGTGAAGTGAATGGAGAGAGGCTTGACAAATTGGTTCATCGGTTGGAGGTCTACTACGGGATTCAAAACCTTCAACATTATGATACAAAGATTCAACTAGCTTCCTTGAGACTAGAGGGTGCAACACTAGTATGGTGGGAAGCCAAGACATAAGATGACATAAGATGGTGGGAAGATCTCAATATATTGGTCTGATTTCATTGCTACACTTAAAATAAAATTTAACCCTCTAGCATATATGCAGAAATTCATCATGAATTGGACAAACTTTAGAAAACTTAAAGGTCAAAATGTGCAAGATTACACCCAGAAATTTAGAATAATGTCTCTTATGTTAGGTGTTTATTTGCAATCACAAGACATGTTGTTGAAGTAGATAGGGGGTTTACATAGCTACATAAGGCATACTATCCTTATGTTCAATCCCACTAGTCTATATGAGGTTTGTGTGCAAGCCACTGACCTTGAGGCAAGAGTGAAAAATATTCCAGAAGAGGGTAAAAAGAAGCCATTTAAGGGTGGAGAGAAAGGAAAGGGTTTCAAAGGAAAAAGAAATAAAAATGCATCCGTTAAGAAGGAAGGAGAGAAAATAACATGCAAACTTTGTTCCAAATAGGGTCACGATGAGGACCATTGTCGGAAGCTTCATCCATATATGAGGCCCAAGAAATTCAACAACAAGGGGAAACAAAAAACAGCTACAACCACACAACAGGATTTGGTATCTAATTTAGTTGATGAAACTAAAATTATAGACATGGGTATGAAAGGAAAATAATCCATTGCTAGCACTAGTTCATCAAAATTTCACACTAGTACACCAAATGAAGAAACAATGATTGAATTATTCCATTTGAGGGTTTTTACAAAACATACAAAAATCGACACACTATTTTATAGTGGGTCTTTAACAAATTTGATATCTGAAGACTTAGTCAAGAAACTTAATCTTGAAACCATTCCAAATCCCAAACCATATCCATTGGGTTGGATACGCAATAACACAAATTTACAGGTTACAAGAAAGCATGTTCTTTGGTTTTCAATCACAACAAACTTCATTGACGAAGTTGAATTAGATGTTGTACCGCTTGATATTTCAGGAATTGTTTTGGGTAGTCCTTACCTCTATGATAGAAAATCCATCTTCTATCACCATGAAAAAAATTACCACTTGTTCAAATATGGTGTGAATTATATTATGAGAGCTCATCACAAGAAACTAAATCTTTCGTTATTTAATGTAAGACGAATGAAAATACTAGTGAATTTAAGCAATAATTTTGTGCTTCTTAAGATTAAACCACAGAATGATGTTGAGTATGAAGAATTTCAAGGTTTTGATGCAAAGTTGAAATCTAATTTGGTTGAAGTGGTTAATCAAAATAATGAGATTTTTTAGTAATCAAAGGGATTACCTGCCTATTAGGGATTAGTAATCAAAGTGTGTCAAGACAGTATTTGTAAATAAAGAGTGCATACAACTACATCAATGGGGCCCCATGGATGGAGCCAAAATCAATTCTGAAAACGGTTGTGGCCAGTAAAGTCTTGGAGATTTGTTTTACAGTTATTTTACATGGTGCCAAAATGATCATCTTAGAGAACCTATTAAAAACCACAAGGACACAATTATGACCATGATTGGTGGAGGGAAAATCCTCACATCTAATCCATGGAGATTGATTCCTAGGGATATTTTTTTTTGGGAAGGTAGAAGATTGTATCACCCTTGTTTGTTAACATTGATTACATAAATTCTACAAGAAGTGAAATGTTTGATATACCATCCAACTATAATGTGGTTCCTAAAGTAATTTTTCATTCTCACTGAAAGAAATATAAATATGATCAACATAACACAAGAATGCATCCCAAAGGTGGAATTATAGAACATGTTTTCCTTTGCCCAGTCTATAATAAATAGCAATGAATCGTAGATTTTTTTTTATTGTGAAACATACCATGGGAAATCGTATGTAGCTCCACCTTTTTTTACTTGATTTAAGAGTTAGGCAATATGTGGAAACCTGAATATGAGAATATGGTAGAAAGTGGCAGGGTCCAAGAAGTCATAAATCTCTATGGGAGTCATCATGCATATCCAATCACAATTGACCATAGCTAGGTGCACAGGCATGCCATGGTCATCCATCATACACATTGGATCTAATGCACAACAAATGAGAATTTATATACATTTTCATATAACATGTATTGGTGTATGATGCTTAAGGCCCGTTGGACGTGTTGTGAAAGTTCTGCCTAGGCCCTACTTAAGATGTGTATGTAATCCAAATACAAAATCACAAAATGTTTTTTGAATCGGAAGAAGATATAATCCAAGATGCTCATGACTATAATTGCAACATTATTCAAACCTTAAAACATACAAAAATAACTATAATTAGAAATTTATTAACATAGCCAACAGAAGCATACAAGAAACAATAAAATTAAATAGACATAAAGAAACCATAGTAGATAACTAATATGGTCAGGAACCTAAGGTAAGTGACTCAACACTTTATTATGTAAACAATGTTAAAAGTAGAATAAAGGAGTGTTACCAATATACCTATGGTACATTTACAAGATATAATTACAAGATTGAGTAGTCTATAGATATTTCAATCCAACCCATGATTTCTACAAGTGATGTTTCCATTTCTCTCTCACTCATCCAATGAAAATCATGTTGTTTAGTGAAAAAAACCTTAAACTTGACATGGCTGAAAAAAAAATGAAAAAAATATAAAAAATATAAAACGTTTACCTTGCAGTTGATGTCGCAACACATTGATTAATCCTCCAATATCCATGAGAAAGTCATGGAAATGTGAGCTCCTTCATTTCAAGGGGGAGCTAAGTGTCGACCATCATCAGTTTAGTGACTCATTCCTCAACCATCCACTGATTCATTCCAATTTATTCCAAGTTGTGTTGGCTCTTCCCAGAATATCCCAACTCTTCCCAGGTCAATCCAATTCTTTCCAAGTCATCATTCTCCTCCAAAATTATCCCATGTTCACCTAGGTCATCTTAGTCCACCCAATCCATCGACTCAATTGCACCTAGGCATTCCTAAACAAGTCAATGTGTCTAATTACATCTCAACGTATTCGAAGGAAACTCCATAGGTTATGGGATGATCCACCCCTTGGGTAGGCATGAACCTCTTGTAAACCAATGGATTCTGATATTCATATAAATACAATATGGGAAAGTGACCTCCCCATCCATTTGATTGGGCATGAAAAATATAGTGTTATAACCTCCCCCTCAATTTGGTTTAACAACTTGAAAGATTTTTATTTCTACTAGTGAGTGCCCATCAGTTTGCTGTCGATTATATCATCCACTATATCGTTCCTAATACACTTAGGTTTATGTTGGTCCACTATGATCCAATATGATTCACTATATAAATATAGAATAGGTGGATGACCACCAATGTACCCACTTATATTATTACTCCTCCTTAGGATGAAATGGTTTCCATTGCATCAAGTTCCTACTGGATATGGGGAATATTGTGTTGATAGTGAACCTTGGCGAGTCACATTCCATGCTAAGCAAGTTGTATCAGTTTAAAAACTTGATAGGGTTGAATGTTCTACTAGTGAGTGTCCAATATTTTGGTGTCCATTATATGATCGACTATGTCATTCTTAATACATTTAGGTTTATTTTGGTAGGCGAAAAGTGATCATCCACATCCAAAGTACTTAAAATAGGTAGGAAATATGGTCAAAGTAGCTTCACAATAAATATTATGTGAAAGGGAAGAAAACATGAATACTCAATTCGAAGGAATCATTACCCATAGCCTCTATGATGGTGTAAATCCCATATAAAAGTGGTTTAATATTCTTATGGGACCTTCAAGGTAATTTTCTACAAAAAGAACTACAACTTATCAACATCCTAAAAATGGTTTGGAAGCCGATGTTGGAAATGTTGCTGCTTATACTTAGCATTGGCCTTATATAACATAGAAAAAATATGTTATTGGTGACAATGGATTTGATAAAAAAAGCAATTTATTTATTTGCAACAACTGAAGTGTGGCAAGAAACTATTGGTGAATATAGAGTGTGTATAGATACACCAATGGGCCCAATGGATGGAGCCTAAATCATGCCTGAAAAGGGTTGTGGTCGGTAAAGTCTTGGAGAGTTTTTTTACAATGATGTTGAACATATGGAGGGCTCTTTTCATAAGCACGGAGATTCTGGAGTTTTACATGCATAGGATAATCATCTTGTTGGATACTTTCCTTTTTCCATCTCTTTATGAATGAAAGGAAGTCAAATATGGTAACATGGTTTCCATCGCAACTTCAAACCCAAATTTAAATACGATCGGGAACGGAAAAAGTCGGGAACGGAAAAACGATCGCAACTTCAAACCCAAATTTAAATACATGAATTGTAGCTGAATACCAAGATAAATGGCCTTCAAACCAATCCACGTACACACTTTGCACGAGAAAACCGATTACGTGGAATCTGTGACAACGCAACCGCCAAAATTAAACATGGACGTCCAGGCCACTACCTCTATATAAGCCAATCTACTCTTAAGGGAGTTACAGATACACACCGATCATGGCGTCGGTTGAAATTCCTGCAATATCCATTTTGATTGGTTTCTTCCTAAGCTTTGGGTGCCGCCACTAATTCTGCAGCTCAAGAAAAGGATTCTGGATCTGTCGTGGTTACTGGAAAAGTGTTCTGTGATGCATGTTTGGAGAGCAGGCCCTCTCAAAATGGCCACGTCATATCTGTTATGAAATTCATCCTGATATTTTTTTACGTCATATCTGGTAGGAAAGTCATTTTGATATTTTTATTTTCTTGGATATATAGACAGAAGAGGGGGTAAATGTAGAGACATAACTGCTTTTTCTCTTGCCATTGTATTTATAAATTAACTTCCACTAAAACCATATCGTCAACTGAAACAGTTTTAACGAACGATCGTAAATATACTTTACTTATCATGCATAGTTTCTTTCTCCTTTTCTTTCTCCTTTTGACAAATGAACCGGTGCTTCCGTTGTTGTGGAATGCGGCCTCAACCGGAAAACGTTAACGGTATCCATCACAGGGAAACAGATGAAAATGGAGAATTTAGGGTGGAGCTTCCTTCCAATATTTTTCACTTTGCTGATCAATTGAGCAAGTGTTCGGTGAAGCCGCTGAAAAGCCCTGACAACTCAGGCAAGATTCCCTCAAAGTCTGCACCATCCAGTCTCACGCTACAGTCATTCTCAACACGTACAATGCAGGGTCTTTCAGCTACCGCCATGAAACCGTACCCGTAACGTGTTACGGCAAAGGTGTGTTGAGAATGATGAGGGGTCGAGCAGTGGCAGAGAATTTTGATCAAAATTGGAAAGTAGGCTTGCAAACGTACACAAACCCTTCGTTGAATAGGCCTCTGTTTGGTAATGCAACTCCCCGCATTCCTAAAATTTCTCCAGTCACTCCGTTTGTTTGGCCTCCTTTTCCCAAAAGTCCTCTAGGCCCTCCTTTCAATTGGCCACGACCGGGCACTCCACGCTTTACCAAAAATCCTCCAGGCCCTCTCTTCAATTCTCCCACCACTCCAGGCTTTCCCAACACTCCTCCAGGTTCCCGTTCAGTACTCCACCATTTCACAAACGACACCCATCACTCCAGGCGTTTCACCTCAGCCTAACTCCTCTGATGCTCCTTTTGGCACCCCAAGGCTGACTAGTCAATATTTGGAAGTCGACCTACAGGCGTCCACAACGCCTTCCTTGCAGTGGTCTTCACGCAGTTTTCCACCATTACCACAACCTGGTACTCCAGTCTTTCCTGTTATTCCCAATTTTCCTCCATCTAGACCGGGCACTCTAAGCTTTCCCAAATTTCCTCGAGGCCCTCCATTCAATTTTTCATGCCCAGGCACTCCAAGATTCCCCAAATTTCTTGTGGGGCCTCCACGATTTCCCAAAACTCCTCGACGCCCTCCCTTTGATATTCCACCAAATCCATAACCCACCACTCCCGACTTTCCACCTCAGTCCCCCTCGGATAATCCTTTTGGCGACTCCACCACTCCTGGCTTTCCATCTCAGCCCCCCTCTGATGCTCCTTTTGGCACACCCACCACTCTCGACTTTCCACCTCATTCCCCCTCTGATGATCCTTTTGGAACCCAAGGACTTACTAGCCAAAATTTGGAAGCGAGTTTACAGGGATCCACAACCCCTTCATTACAGTCGTCTTTGCACAATTTTCCACCATTTAAACAACCGGGCATTTCAGGCTTTCCCAAATTTTCTCCAGGGCCTCCATTCAATTTTCAACGACCAGGCACTCCAGGTTTCCCCAAATTTTCTCCATTCAATTTTCCAAGGCCAGGTCCTCCAAACACTCCTAGAGGCCCTCCCTTCGATATTCGACCAAACTCACAACCCACCACTCCACGCATTCCACCTCAGCCTTCCTTTGATTCTACTTTTGGCACCTTAGGACCTATCAGCCAAAATTCTGAGGCGGGAATTCAAGCATCCACAACGCCTTCGTTGCATTCATATATGCGCAGTTTTCCACCATTTCAACAATGGAGCATTCCAGGCTTTCCCAAATTTCCTCTGGGGTCTCCATTGAATTTTTCACGACCAGACACTCTAGGCTTCCCCAAATTTCCTCCATTCAATTTTCAAAAACGAGACCCTCCACGCTTTCCAAAAACTCCTCAAAGTCCTCTCTTCGATATTCCACCAAACTCACAACCCACCACTCCAGTTATTCCACCTCAACCCCCCTCTAATGCTCCTTTCGACACCCCAGGACCTTCTAGTCAATAGAAAATCCCATCCATCTTTGGGGTCTCAACGTTTGTGTTTGACATATTGTAATGGTTTTACGCGGTTTTTTATGAAGATTTCGTGTGCTTGATTTATAGTTATCGTTTATATCATATTGATGATAAAAAGTGTGGTTTGAGGAATAGGTAGGGCCCCTGATTGTGTTGCAATGACAACTCTCGTAAGGATCTACATGTTGGGTGTCAATAACGAACAAGAATCTGCTATTTAACAAAATATTTGGCTATGGTGGTACGGTGTGCTGCAACGGATTTGCATGTTGGGTCTCAATAACAACCAAGAAGTTTGTATTTAACAAAATATTTTTCTATTTATATCATGATTATATAAAAGTAAATTTCATCTTAATCGTGCCCTCTTTCTATCAAATAACCAAATTGTTTCAATAGATTAGATAACAACGAAATTGTTTTGCAATACATTAGATAACAAAGGAAAGTAATGATTATAGATTAAATAACCAATTTGTTTTGCAATATCTTTCATAATTGAGAATAATGGTAATGGTTTATAATACTCTTGATGTAGAAATTATAAAATATGCATGTATATCTTGGATTCACTCGATCTAACAGTTTTCTAAAGTTAAATACTGAATCGTTTCTACAAATATTTTGGGGATTTAAAAACAACACAATTGCCAAGCACATGAAGCAAATAAGAATAGATCAAAACCACAACACCAGATATGCCCAGGGAAAGCTTAATGCTCAAAACCCTTCTATCATATAATGTATATTCCACAAGGAATCATGAAACAATTACATACAAAACTCTTCTCACAAGAGCCCTCAGTACATCACCCTAATTGTCTCACACTGTCATACAAAAATTGGCAAGTTCTTTAGCCAATTTACTACCTCCAAACAACCTGCCTTGCTCACGCAGTTCTTGATGAATGCAATCCTTAATCACAAATCCTTCCTCAACTGCGTTGAGTATCATGGGCATCCTGTGGTGTTATAACTACACCTGGGTAGCCTGCTAATATCACAACTGATAGTTACACTTCTCTTTCACCTAGATCTCAACTGGGTCTCCACTGGAGCTGACATGCATGCAGTTAATAATAGTAAAAACATTAGTTGCATGTGAGATCACCACATGTGAATTAATCAATATTTAATTTACAACTAGCACAACTCACTTTAACTCACTTAAGTGAGTTGAACTGATTTACAACTTGCATTAACAAATGCACCACTGCACTTCCAACTCTGTTACAACTAAAGTCACTCTGCATGTCCCACCAACCAACCTCTTAACTCGAAATTCACTTATCTAACTCATTTGCCACTTCAGTTAACTATTTCCAAGTGCTCATTGAGAATAGATTATTGTTTATTGTCCAACTACTATTAAGGGATAATAATAGTCGACATGCATCTATAAATATACATGCAATCTATAAATAGAACTTGCACATACATCTATAAATAGACATGCATCTATAAATATAATTTTCTCATGCATCTATAAATACACATCCACCTAAAAATAGCCTGTGTGGGCCCCACCTAGTGTAGGTGCTTGCTTAATTTTCACTAGGATCAAGGATGTGTTTTTTGGATGCCAATTTCACTCTTTCTTGTCCCAAACTTCAACACTTTATATAAAATAATGATCATAGAATTTGTAATATCTTTTATAATTAAAAATAAATATTATGAGTTAATGCATTTTATATAAGTCATTTAAATGAAAATGTACGAGACTAATTAATAAATATAATTAAACATTTTGATATCAAATAATGTTTTTCCTTTATTAATTAAAAAAAAAAAAAAACATTATTTTTTTAACTCTAAATATTAATAGTAATGATCATCAAGATCGAAAAATCTTTTATAATTGAAAGTAAATATCATGGGTTTATAGACATTATTAAGTATCAGATTCCGTAAAAATAATATTATTACATTTTCAAATAAAAATATAATAAATTAATTAACAAATATAATTTACACTTTGATATCAAAATAGATTTCTCTTGACATTTTGATAAAGCACTTTTTTTTTTTTTAATCTAAATATTACTCAACAAATAGTTTATTTATTTCTATACAAACCATCACATTTCAATTAGCACATGACATGATTTGGATTGTACAAAACACTTATAACCGAGAACTACATTTTACAATATTAAACACAACACCTATTAAATATTGATATTTATTTCGAAATAAGAAAGCGTTATTTTCATTTTTGTTGTAATATTTACCTTTATAATAATATGATATAAATATAAAGAAATTAATATAAAATAAGCTTAGAAATTTTAGAGTGAGTTATTTTTCAGTAATATAATTTTGTATTTTATTATTTACATTTTTAAAGAAAATAAAAATATGTTGTTTTTATTTATATATTATATAGATAAAAGGTAAGAGATAATTTTACATTCTTAAAATTGGACATCAAATAATTAAAAAATAAATTTTAATTAGTAAAATAATGAAAATAATAGGACTTATTGTTGTATTGGAATTCATATCTTAAGAATATTTATGTGTCTTACAATGTCAATCCTTTAACAAAAAAATAAGGAAGATCTTTTCATCTTGAAAGATATAGGGTGTTGCCTTAAATAAGTTGTAAAGGAGAAAATTGAGGAGGTTGAAAGTCATCAAATTGCAATCCTGAAATAGCTAGTTGTATCTTCATAGCTAGTTGTATTATCATCCTTCATACTCAGAGGCTATTCAATCTAGTAGACAAGAAAATTTTCGCAAACCATTGACTTAAAGCTTCATTCCTCCTACCCTTAAAAGCAAAGAGAAAACAACCCCCCTATATATAGGACCACCATTCTGATACACCGTATTCTACCCAAGTGAGATGTATACTAATTTCACAAAAAATATTAACCTATATTGCTATAATTTCAATAAAAATAGAATAGAGATTGAGAATATTTTACAAGTCATCATTTCATTGTAGACCACCTAGATATAGATTTTAAAGTGTCATTGGAGAGGAATGGCATACTAATAAAACTAATATCTTTCTTTCTATTTTGGACCAACATTTGAGAGGGTGCTTGGAATTTTCCTTTGGTATAGATAGGAAGAGTTATAGGGTCCAACTTTATGATTATTAGTTTTGATATTGTTGGTGTTTGGAATTTTCCTTTGGTATGGATAGGAAGAGTTATAGAGTCCAACTTTACCATTATTACTTTTGATGTTGTTGTTTTTTGTCATGATTTATTGATTAAAGAAAATTATACAATTCATTTGGATGGTTGTGTGTCACTATATCTTAATAATTATATAGTGGGATAAATGTATTGTTGATTTTAGAATGTTTTGGATATTCGGTCATGAGAGTTGTAGTGTCTATATACACATTTCCTAAAGTCTCTTATTACAGTTGTAGTGTCTATATACACATTTCCTAAGATCCTTATAAGATCCTTTCTTCTTCTTTGGAATATTTGGATATTATGGATAGAGGGTAGCTCATTTGTTAGCCATAAATAGTGACTAGTAATTCCAAGGGACTCAATGGATTTGAAGTTTTACCTTGTGACCTATTGTCTTCCCATCTTAGCATGCCTTGGGAAGATTGTTTAACCAAATCAACCTTTGGGACTAGGGTGTATATATTTTTTATAAAAAGAAAATTCAATTTTGTTTTGGTTAGAAGGTGTGTGTATATATATATATATATAGATAGATAGATATGTATATATATATATAAAGAAAAATGACAGTTTTTTCTGTTAAAGAAGAAAATGTGACCATGGGAAACTTGAAATTTGCAAAAAGAGATTAAACATTTTTCTTGAAGAATGGGAATGATATTTTAAAATAAATAGGAAAATATATTTTAGTGTTTGATATAGTCAAAATTGTTGTGTCAAGGTGTAACTCACAATAAGGGGAAGTATAAATCACATGATATTGAAAAGCTCACAATAAGGACAATTAGTATAAATGACATGATATTGAAACAAACAAGACTACATTTGTACATTATTGTTTTTTTTTCTTTGTTTATTTGATCTTCAAAGTTGTTTTCATTTTGATTTTTTTGATGAGTCTAAGCTAATAATCTCGAAACTTCAACACAATTATTATCATATCAAAAATAGAAGATGATAATTTTATATTATTTGTCTTTTTATTATTTAACCTTCAAAGATGTTTTTATATATATTTTGTAGTATATAGATGTTTATTGTTCCATTATGGGCATAAAGACTTTATAATTTAGAGGGAACTTTCGTTGGAGTTGGTTTTCTCAGTAGAATTAGAAATTATGTTTTTCTATACTTCAATATTAGAGAATAATATGAAAGTAACAATTTTGTAAAAGTGTGAGATTGTGCTACATTAATATTTCTTCCATATATTATTTAGAAATAATATTCCAATAGAAGATAATATATGAATTATCATTCTATTATAACATAAAGTTAATTAAATAATTTAAAGGGAAATTTCACTAGAGATTGTTTTTCTTAAAAAATTATATTTGCACATGTACTTCATTTTTAGAGATAATATCAAAGCAATAGTGTTGGAAAAGAGTCCAAATGTGCTAAATGGATAGCTATGATATAATATATAAAATTCATATTCAAACAAAAAACAACAAATGATATTTGAATACCTTACGACATTGCAATAATTATGCTCACATTGCATTCTTTTACTCATAATGGTGAGAAAAGTGGGTTTTCCTACATGCATGTGGTACACTCCTTGCATTTTTAGTAAACGTTTCCTGTCACTAAAGGAAAATAAGGCAGAAAGCATATATATTGAAAGAAGATAGATATTTTTTTGAACAAATGGTAATTAAGTTATTCACGAAGATAAGTGTGAATGCCATTTAAATTATCTTAAAGAATGTAAATGTGAAGAAATTAGGTTGATGTCAAGGAGACATTATTTACTTTTAGAGTTTAAAAGACCACATTACCTCATACAACATTACTTCATCATGAGGCATATAGATGAGGAAGTTTATTCAAGCTCAAAAATTTCCTATTGAAATGTATACAAATGATTAGTGTTTCAAATGATTGGATTGGGATTCAACTAATAGATCATTAGCCCTATGCTTAGTGATAAAAAAAAAGCATGGTAGAAATTATGGGAAAAACTATTCAATTAATAACCAATGTTAAATATGAAGGAAAATCATATAAAGATTGATTACTTAGTGGATTTTTAGTTGGAAAAATATAAGAAGATAGGAACACGTGATGCTCTTCTACTTTATACAAATTAATAGACAATTGATAAATTTTTACCTCAACAACCTTTGCACCCCATTTTGAATGTAGTTTGTTAAGGACTTCTTCTTCAGTAAAATAAAATGAAGGCTTGTCGTGCATGTTGATATTAGACGTTTACCCAATTTTGAATGTGGTTTGTTAAGGACCTTTGCTTCGGTAAAAGAAAATGAAGGGTTGTCCTATGTTACTTTCAGTTAAAAAAATTTCCTTGTTATGTATTAGTGAAAGCTTTAAAATGAATAATTACAACCCAAAAAAGGAGAGAGATGAGCAACTCAAGTCCACTGTTATTAATAAAGAAAGAGAAGATGCAAAGAAAAATAAGACCAAAATCAAGAAGAAGATATGAAAATATTCATACTTAGGATGATTCAAAAAAATAAAAATTTAATGCAACACTAAATGATATCAATTGGGCCACATACTATCCATGAAACAAAAAAAAAGAAAAAGAAATGACGAAGTAAAATAACACAAAAATGTAGATTCCTTAGCAAAAACAATTACTAAGAACTCAAAGGATAATGAGAATTTAAAAAGAGATGGAAAAAGAAGATCAAAAGGAAAGAAGAAGCAAGAGCTAAGTTATACATGCATCGACAAGTTTTTTGAAATAGGCATAGCAGGTGCAATGTGCACACAATTTTTCTTTAGTTCAAAAAGAACAAAAATACATATTGATAAAAGACTTCAATTCATATTAGAGAAAGATTACAATATATAATGATAGAGTATTACCTATCCTAATAGTTGTTGGAAATCATTTTTGAATACTACAAATAGATTAAACAAACAAGCACAAATAGAAGCATCCATTGTTTTATGGTTTTAAAAGTCAAACTTGAGATAAAAGGAGAATGGTGATTCATGCATATCAACCAATCCCTACAATATCAACCTTCTTTGGATCCACACCCACAACTTTAGCGTGTTCAGCCAGAGCCACACATTGTTCAATTTTTTATCTCGTTCACATTACGAACAATGTATTTTGAAATAAAAATACTATAATGTCTCTAGTGAATTTTTAAAAGGGTCGACGAGATATCCAAATTGTGAAAAATCTCAAAAAAAATAATAATAGTGAAAAGAAGATGGTAAGTTCTGCAATGCTAAAATCAAAATTTTACGTAATTTTTTGGTTCCAACTCCACTAAAAACTAACTGTGTAAAGGAACATTCATCTTGCATACCATGAAAGTATTTTCTCTAACAATGTATCTAATGTTGTAAATCCCATCAAACGCTCATGGTTACAAAGACCAGCTCTTTTTAAAACCTCTGTTGCAATTGGCAGAGTGGAATTGATTGGATTGCTGATAATATTCATAATGGCACTGGGACAAAACTTGATTACCCCTTTGCACAAGATGCAGATGATTCTCGAATTGGTATTGAACAAATCATCCATAGTCATCTCGCGATTCTGTGGAATTCATGTAGGGATAATGAGGAGATATTGCTTCAGATTTATCTTCGCTTACAAATACACGCACCTAAAAAACACAAAAATTGTGACGATTAAGACCTAAAAACGAAGAAAATAAGAAAGCCTTTTTTCTTAAAATTGTACATACAATGGCAGTGGTGTCCATATGGCTCATATCTATAGTGAATACAAGTGTATTAACAATGTCATAGAGGTGGACTCAAACCAATGGATTCATTTTTGTGAGCATGGAAAGGGGTTGTCCAATGCCTCATGAGGCTCTGTGGATGGCTTTCGTGAATCTAGAGGCCCTGCCTTTCGATCTTCAATCGATGACCTCAAGTACTCCAACTTAACTATGCAGCTTCCTGTCACCCATATTTCACGAAAACTCATTATAGACAAGAAAAATTAGTTTGGGATGTTGAAATATTGATCCCAATGATACCTCTGAGTGCTGTGGATGGATGAGGTGAACAACAATTTGACAGATGGTCCTGTGAGGGTAGCTGGTTTGAATTGCATGTTAAGTTGGAGTTGTTAAAATAGTTAATTAACTCTCCCGTGGATATTTAACTATATTAGAGAGTCATTTAATCAAGCATTGAGTCAAGCCAATTTATGTGATATATGAATTTGGTAAGTGTGTGCATGTCAAGCTATATTAGGTGAGTTGTTAGTCGAAAATTTTTAAATACCCATCACCAAGTTCATGTTATTAAGATTGAAGTTTGTGTGATCAATAGAAGAGAAACAAATCATGTGTTATTGTGTGTGAATTATTTGTTTTATTTGTGCCTTTACTATTCTATATTTCCAACAAGTTTGTATCAAAGTGATCAGGTGCTCAAAATTATTCTAAAAAATGTAATTTTCAAAAAGGTGTGGGACCTGAACGACGATGTATATCTTGTCATTCTGAATTAGGCGAAACTTGTTTCATTGAAAACCGACACTATATGCTCCTTGAAACGCGTGGTTTTCGCTTTCCCAAACAATCACATTTTCCAAAAATGATAGCTAACAGGGAAAAAAAATTGGGCAGTGGCAGGCTACCATATGGCCTCTTTTGGTTAGTTAAAATGTAATTTTTTTAAATTTGTAGGCTTCTCCACTTATCATTTTTTCATTGGGTGTTGGTTGGTTGAATTTTATTGGTTGGAAATGTGGCCAACCATAGGCTACCACATGGCCCAATTAGAGGCCACCACGTGGAAGCACAAGAGGCCAAATTTTTTTTTTTTAATGCCAAACTACAGTTTGTAGAATATAAATCATGACCCATCACATAGTAGCGCACTGCCTAACTGCATGGTCTACAATATTGCTTGTTTAAACTTATGGCACAATACATATTTGAATTATGGCTAGAAAAGGTATGGCACTAGGGGATAGGGCTTAGACCCAGTCACCCAAAAACAACGATTCATATAACCGATGGTCGTGGCTGGGGGAGTAGTGGTTGGGACCACCGCTCAAACCGCCACCCAGTGCAACATGTGACCAACATTACTTTAACCCCTAGTGGTTTATGTCACCACCGAATTTTTATTTTAAAATTTTTTAATTTAAACTGTATTATAACAATTTTAATTTTGGATTTTAGGTGCCACTGTGCATTTTAACATTCCAACAATTTCTCCTGCAATTTCAGGAAATTGTCACTCTGGTAATGGAAATGGTGATAAGCCACCATCTACTCCACCATTATCCTCACCACCATCCTCACCTTCCTGTTCACCCTCTTCCACTACTACAATCCTTACTCATACTCATCAACGTACCTTAAGAGGAATTGGTGAAACACCCTTGTCAAAACTTGATATTAAATTTGAGCTGCCTATGTTTAATGGTGAAGTGAATGGAGAGAGGCTTGACAAATTGGCTGATCGGTTGGAGGTCTTCTGCAGGATTCAAAACCTTCAACATTATGATACAAAGATTCAACTAGCTTCCTTGAGACTAGAGGGTGCAACAGTAGTATGGTGGGAAGCCAAGACATAAGATGACAGAAGATGGTGGGAATATCTCAATATCTTGGTCTGATTTCATTGCTACATTTAAAATAAAACTTAACCCTCTAGCATATATGCAAAAATTCATCATGAATTGGACAAACTTTAGACAAATTAAAGGTCAAAATGTGCAAGATTACACCCAAAAATTTAGAAAAATGTCTCTTATGTTAGGTGTTTATTTGCAATCACAAGACATGTTGTTGAAGTAGATAGGGGGTTTACATAGCTACATAAGGCATACTATCCTTATGTTCAATCCCACTAGTCTATATGTGGTTTGTGTGCAAGCCACTGACCTTGAGGCAAGAGGGAAAAATATTCCAGAAGAGGGTAAAAAGAAGCCATTTAAGGGTGGAGAGAAAGGAAAGGGTTTCAAAGGAAAAAGAAATAAAAATGCATCCGTTAAGAAGGAAGGAGGGAAAATAACATGCAAACCTTGTTCCAAATAGGGTCACGATGAGGATCATTGTCGGAAGCTTCATCCATATAAGAGGCCCAAGAAATTCAACAACAAGGGGAAACGAAAAACAACTACAACCACACAACAGGATTTGGTATCTGATTCATGTGATGAAACTAAAATTGTAGACTTGGGTATGAAAGGAAAATAATCCATTGCTAGCACTAGTTCATCAAAATTTCACACTAGTATGCCAAATGAAGAAACAATGATTGAATTATTCCATGTGAGGGTTTTTACAAAACATACAAAAATCGACACACTATTTGATAGTGGGTCTTTAGCAAATTTGATATCTGAAGACTTAGTCAAGAAACTTAATCTTGAAACCATTCCAAATCCCAAACCATATCCATTGGGTTGGATACACAATAACACAAATTTACAGGTTACAAGAAAGTGTGTTCTTCGGTTTTCAATCACAACAAACTTCATTGAAGAAATTGAATTAGATGTTGTACCGCTTGATATTTCAGGAATTATTTTGGGTAGTCCTTACCTCTATGATAGAAAATCCATCTTCTATTACCATGAAAAAAATTACGACTTGTTCAAATATGGTGTGAATTATATTGTGAGAGCTCATCAGAAGAAACTAAATCTTTCTTTATTTAATGCAAGACGAATGAAAATAGTAGTGAATTTAAGAAATAATTTTGTGCTTCTTATGATTAAACCAAAGAATGATGTTGATTATGAATAATTTCAAGGTTTTGATGCAAAGTTGAAATCTAATTTGGTTGAAGTGGTTAATCAAAATAATGAGATTTTTTAGTAATCAAAGGGATTACCTCCCAAGAGGGGAATCCAACATGATATACAGTTGTAGCAAGATTGACCTCTTCCTAACATTTGCATGTATAGGATGTCAGTGTTGGTGAGTGTTGAAATTAAAAAAAAAATTCAAGAGTTGTTGGACAAGGATATCATCCGACCAAGTACTTCGCCATGCGGGTCACCTATTGTGTTATTGTCAAAGAAGGATGGAACATGGTGCGTGTGTAGATTTTCGTGAATTCAACAAAATTACAGCAAAGAACTATTACCCACTTCCTATAATAGATTACTTATTTGATCAATTTAAATATGCAATTTATTTTACTAAGTTGGACTTAAGGAGTGACTACCATCAAATTAGAATTGATGAAGGTGACATTTGGATGATAGCATTCAAGAAAAAAGAAGGTTTGTTTGAATGTCTAGTTATGCATTTTGGTTTATGTAATGCTTCCGCTACCTTCATGTGTGTGATGAATGGTGTGTTGAGGCCATTTCTTGATGTGTTTGTCATAGTATACTTAGATGATATATTTATTTTCAATAAATCATGTGATGAACATGTCATGAATGTAATAATAGTACTTCATGTCTTAAGGAAATAATTTTTTTTTTTGAAGATGTCAAAATGTGAATTTGGTAAAAAAAATTTGGTTTTCTTGGGGCATATTGTTAGAGGAGGTGAGTTGAAGATAGACCCCTCTAAGGTTGCATTCATAATGAATTGGCTAATTCCCAAGACAGTCACGGGGGTAAGAATATGTTTGGTAGCAACCAAATATTGGAGTAAGTTTATTGCTAACTTCTCTTCTATCATATCTCCATTGCATGCATTGACTACTGTGAAAAAGGTCTTCTACTGGGGAGGTGATAAGAAAAAATAATTCAAAGCTTTGAAAGAGATGATAAATTCATCCCTAGTACTTGCACTACCGAACTTGAGACAAGCCTTTGAGATTGAAACTGATGCAAGCGACTATGTTGCAACATTATCATCCCATTTCATTTCATTCAGAAACTTTCAATGGTGCAGTGATTAAATATCATACTTATGACAAGAGCTTTATGCATTGGTTCAAAGTGTGAAAAAGTGGAAACACTACTTGATGGGAAAGGAAACCATCATACACACCGACCACCAACAATTGCAATACTTGAAATCAAAAAATAAGTTGCAACAATCAAGGCACTTTTGATCGATGGGTTTCCTACAACAATTCCACTTGGTCATTAGGTATAAGAAATCTATATAGAAGAATATTTTTGATATGCTTTCTAGGCCTATTGTTAGTACAACTACTTGGATCAAGCATAATTCTATTTTGCATGAAATTTATGTTGAGAAAAATGCATTTGATAATGACTTTCAAGATGTTTATGAAAACTCTAGTCAAGGCAACCAAGAAGAGGAATTGGATTTCCATGTACATAATAACTTGTTGTATCATTTGGCTAAGTTTTGTATTCCACAAGGGGGAGAGAGTGAATGTCATAAGGGAATCACACAGTTCTCTTATTACTAGATATTTAAGTGTAAGAAAAACAGTGTCACAAATTCAGAGGTATGGTTATTGGCAGCGTATGCTTGAAAGTGTGCCATGCTGCATTGTGTTGAGTCAATAAGCCTAGCAATAGGAGGTTGGGATTGTACACACCACTTCCTGTAACTTCACGTCAATGGGAAAATTTTCTATGTATTTTGTAGGAGGTCTTCCATTGTCAAAAATAGGTCATGATTATTTGTATGTATTTGTAGATATGTTCAGAAAGATGTGTATATCAATGCCATGTAAAAATAAAATGACAGTTGAACAAACAACTCAACTATTATTTTAGCATGTTTGGGTTCATTTTGGGTTTCCCACATGCAATTTAGTGATCGAGAGTCTCGATTTGTTCGAAATGTTTGGTCAAGTTTGTGGGACTTGATGGATACCAAGTTGAAAAATAGTACAACCTTTCATCCACAAGTAGATGGTCAAACTAAAGTGGTCAATCAAACAGTCATACATATTCTTTCGAGGATATTGAAACAAACATCCTAAGTTATGGTACGAACAATTTCATTACATTAAGCATGCTTACAACCGTGAAAAACACTCCTCTACATAAACATCGTGATTTGATGCATTTCTTGGATACTTGCCTAGATCGCCATTGGATTTGATTTTTCGGAATGATGTTGCTATTGATGGCCATAGAGACATAGACAAAGCCAATAATTTCATAAAACAAATCCAATTGATAAATCAAACAGTTCAATATCAGATTGAAAAGAGCCAAAGAAAGTACAAAGAAAGGCACAACAAGCATCATGTAGATCACAAGTTCCAAGTTCGTGATGAAGTTTGGCTTCACATTAGCAAAGAGAGGCTTCAAGGGGCAGGTAAAAAATTGAAACCAATCTCTTATGGTCCTTTGAAAATTTTGGAAAAAATTGGTGACAATTCCTTCAAGTTCTATTTTCCTTCATACATGAAAATTTACTCTGTTGTTAATGTTGAGAACTTAATGTTGTATGAGCCTCCTTTGAGTGAAGATCAAGGAGAACATGTTCAGATTCCTTCCATTCAAGATTTTTCTCCTGAATACCTTGATGAGCTTCAGCAAGACACTTTTCCTGACAGAAGAACAAGGACATGAAGAAGAGGGAGTGTAGACTACCTTCGTGTGGGGCTAAAAGGCACTAATCCAAGCAAGGATCAATGGATTTAGATTGGAAAGGTGAGGGCAGTGTACCATAATTTTCTGAACAGCTGAAAAACATCTCTTGGGGTCCAAAAGCTTCCAGTGGGGAGGAGTGATCAGGTGCTCAAAATTATGCTCAAAAACGAATTTTTTCATAATGGTGTGGAACCTGCAATGACGTACATATCGTTGTTATGAATATGGCACATCTCGTTTCGCAAAAAACTGACACCAGCTGGCAAGGAAAAAAAGTAGGGCCAGTGGCACAATGCCACGTGGCCTCTTTTGGTTGGTTGAAATGTAATTTTTTTCAGCCTGTCATGCTTCACCACTTGTACGTTGTTCATTGGGTGTTGATTGGTTGAATTTTATTAGTGTGAAATGTGGACAACCACATGTTATCATGTGGCCAATTGGAGGCCGCCACAAGGTAGCATGGGATGCCACGAAAATTTGTTTTAAGGCCAAACTGCGTTCTGGTGGATTCGAAATGGTGACCTATCACATAAGACTACATCGCCTAACTACATGGTCTACCATATTTGATTTATTGTTGCTAGAGGTATGTTTTTAGGGGTCAAAGCTTATCCCGGACACCCCCCGCCGCCCCCCCCCCCCCTCCCACCCCCTAAACAATTATTCATAGAGCTGATGGCCGTGAACGGGGGCACGGTAGACCGTCTTCCAATCCAGCATGTGACTAGTACTATTTTAATGGACAGTTGTTAATGCGACCATCGAATTTTTATTTAAAAATAAAATTATTTAAACCACATTATAATAGTTATAAATTAATATTTTAGGCTCCATTTTTATTTTTAGCGGTCCAACAATTTTGCTCAGAATTTTGGGAAATTGTCACTCCGTTAGCCGAAAATGGGGAAAAATTGTAGGACCGGCCCTGATTTTCAGGAAAGTTTTGGGTGGTTAGGAGGGAAACTAGGGAGGCTCATAAATTCTCCATTTTTTTGAATAATTTCAGATGAGAAAAAGGCCAAACAAACATTTTTGGGCATTCTGGATCCATTGGAGAAGGCTTTAGAGTTGTTTGAGCATTGTAAATATATGTAATCACACTTTTGAGCATAATTGAAGAGGGCCAAGTCATTGGAAACTAGACCAGGGAGACGTAATCCAGTAGGGGTGAACTCCTTCATCAAGTGTTTTTGTGTTACAATTTATGGTGTTGTTCATCTTTATTATATGTTGTTGTTGAGTGATTTTTTCATGTTAATTTGCTCAATAAATTTACATAAAAACTTAGTTTTAACTTAAAATTTACCTTATCATCCTTAAGCACTTTGTTTATATTCTAAAGAGGAAAATAACATAGCAAATTTTCCCATTCAGATCAGGGAGTGAGGTTACAGAGAGTCGGGGAGGATGGATCAACAATAATCCATGTGTGAGAAGATAAATTTTTTTTCTTCTATTGTTTAAAGCAATCACGCACCTCGTACATTATATACAGGGAATTATAATGTAGGTTCCTTCTGTAGAGAAATGAACACGAAGATTACTTATATCAACAATACGTTAGTACACTAACTTTGGTCTTGATAACTACGGACAACGTTATCACACAAGGTGTCATCACTTATGACACGTTAGTTTAAAAAAAAATGATCAATAGATTGTACGCTTGATACACATTAGTGCAAAGAGTTACCAAACAAATATTTAAAAGGATTAATGAGAGTTATAGTTTTAATTAAGAGTTCCTTTTATAAAGGTCACGTGATTATATAATACGAAATTTTTTTAAAAGGATTTTAGAAAAGATATTATAATAATGTTTTAGAAAGGAGCTTATTAAAAAGGTATTTTTTATATAAAGTTTTTTTATAAAAGAATTTTTATATAAAAATAAAGCTTAGGTTTATTTGTTTTAGCTTTTAAAAGATTACAAAAAGAGAAACTTATTAGGGTTTCAGAAGGGAAATTTTTTGAATAAAGATGGCAACATCGAGTTTCCAACCACAACTTCCTTCTTTCACAGGGAAATATTTTGATGTCTGGGCCTTTAATATGGAGACCATGTTGAGGGTGCATGATGTTTGGGATAATGTCAAGTTTAGGTTTGTAAATCCTGAGAGTGGAGTAGAAGAACGAGCTCTCACTAATGCAGAGAGATAACAATGGAAGAAAGACAAAAGGAAGAATGCACAAGAGTTGTTATTTATCCAACAAATAGTGGATCGAGAAGTGTTCCAGAATATTATGATCACGTCTTCAGAAAAGGAAGAATGGGAAACATTGGAAACAAGATATACAGGTATGGCTAAAGTCAATATTGTTAAATTGCATAATACTAGGAGAGATTTTGAAAGTCTGCAAATGAAGGAGATAGAGGACATCAATTCTTTCAGGAATTGGGTCATGAATTTCATAAATCAGTTAAAAATTTATGGTGAAGATATTAAAGATCAGACATTGATTGATAAGGTCATTAGATCTTTGTTTTAGAATTTGGATATTCTCGTAGAAGCAATAGAAGAAGCCAACGATTTGGCAACATTAACAGTTGATGAGTTGATGGGGTCACTTCTATCGCATGATGCAAGGATAAACAGAAATAAGGATTCAAATTTAGAAAATGCTTTCAAAAGTCAAGCTTCTACTTCAAGAGGTTGAGACAGAGGTAGATCAAGCGGTAGAGGAGGAGGCAGAATATATGGCGATCAAAGAGATGGAAAAGAAGTTCAGGAACATGAAAGTGGAAGCAACATCAAAGGCTTCAACAATATTCAAAGATTTGACAAATAAAAGGTGAGATGTTATTATTGTAATAAATTTGGTCACTATGCCTGTGATTTCAAGAAGAGGATAGTTGATCAAGGAAACGAAAGAGCTAATATTAGTACAAAGAATACTAACTCCATGTTCCTAGCTTTCCATAACATGTATGAAATTTCTGGAAATGTGTTGCTATTAGACAGTGGTTGCAGTAACCACATGACATGCAATAAGAGTTTGGTTTCAAATCTGGATCAATCTCTCAAGCCAGAGGTAAATCTGGGGACTGAAAAGAATGTGGATGTAGATGGAAAAGGAGTGGTAAACATTCTTACCAACAGGGGGAGCCAAAGACAATCTCAAAGGTATATTTTTTTCCTAGTCTTAAACACAATTTGATGAGTGTTCCTCAATTGACACAGAAAGAATACAAAGTTATATTTCACGGACAAGATTGTGTTATACATAAAAATACCCCAAGCAAGCAGCTGATAGCAAAGGTGTATATGACGAGGAACATACTCTTTCCTCTAATTATGAATTACAGTGATCAAGTCAATTTGTTAACAGTTTGATGTTCTAATGATTATTGGTCATGGAACTTTCGGTTCAGACAGTTGCATTTTTTTGCTTTAAGATCATTACAGCAGAAACATATGGTCAGAGGTTTACCTCCCAACAAGGAACCTGCTAGTACATGTGAGTATTGCATATTGGGAAAGAAACATTGTGGAATTTTTCCAAAGGGACTTGCATACAGAGAAAAGCAACCACTTCAGTTGGTGCATATAGACTTTTGTGGGCCTATGAGGACAAAATAGATGGGTGGAGGTTGTTACTTTCTCAATTTTATTTATGACTGTAGCAAAAAGATATGGGTTTACTTCTTGAATCAAAAGTCTGAAACTTTTTAAAAGTTAAAAGAATTCAAAGTCCTAGCAAAGAACCAAATTGATCAATAGATCAAGGTAGCGAGGTCAGATCATGGTGGATAATGTGATTTGAGGGCATTACATGAGTACTGCAAAGAAAATGGAATCAGAAGATATTTTATAGCAGAATGGTGTAGCAGAGAGGAAGAACATAACAACTGTGAACATGACAAGGAGAATGTTGGAAGTAAGAAACTTGTCTCATGAGTATTGGGCATAAGCAGTTGCATGTGTTGTTTATGTGATAAACATAGCACCTATAAAGAGTGTGATTAACAAAGTAGTAGAAGAAGCATGGTCAGATATTTCATGCAGCGTATCTCATCTCAGAGTTTTTGGATGTGTAGCCTATGCACATGTACCTCATAAGATAAGGGCCATTTTGGATGATAAAAGTGAAAAATGCATATTTATTGGTTATAGTGAGCAATTGAAAGCTTACAAATTGTATAAAATTGTCACCAAAAATACCATAATTAGCAGAGATGTTATGTTCAAAGAACAAGAGTCATGAAATGGGAATGAAGACAAAACCATTAATGCATGAGCATTGTTGATGGAAGAGGATGATGTAGTAGATACGGAGCAACAAGAATCAAAAGAGAAGACACCAAATAGAGTAACACTAGCAAGGAATTGAAGATTTTCTTAGTAACATGTATCTTCAAGTAGATCAACACAAAATTATCCGAGCAGCCTATCAGGTGATGAATGAAGCAATGGTAAGAGAAACACGAGAATTTTGACAATTATTTTTGATGATTTGGATGTTAGTCCAAGTTTTGCATTATTTGAAAGATCTTGGTCTCATGAAATATTTTCCTTGCCTAGAAGTTGAGAAATCCAGAAAATGAATTTTTATTTGTCAAAATAAGTATGTTAGAGATTTGCTGAAAATATTCAGGATGGATAATTGCAAACTTGTACCTACACTAGTTCCAACAGGTACAAAGTTAAGTAATGATGATGAAGGCTCAGATGTCAATCCAACTCTATTCAAAAGATTGGTTGGAATCCTCATGTATCTAACAGCTACAAGATTGGATATCATGCAAGGAGTAATTTTGATTTCCATATTTATGGAGACTCCAAAAGACACATATTGGAGAGCAAGAAAATTAATTATGATATACATATCAGGAACTAGAGATTGTGGAATAATGTATCCAAGCACAAAATGAAATATTTCATTGGATACAGAGATAGTGATTTTGCAGGTAGTTTGGATGATAGGAAGAGCACTTCCAATTACTATTTTCATCTTGTTTTAGGTGTGATAGAATGGGCATATAAGAAGCATCCTATTGTGGCACTTTCATCAGCAGAAGTAGAATATGGTGCAACAACATCAACAACATGTCAATAAGTATGGTTAAGAAGAGTATTGGATGGACTGAAGAAGAAACAACAAGGATCAACAAAAATATATTGTGATAACACCTTGGTGATTGCATTATCCAAGAATAGTGTGTTTCATCAAAAGAGAAAGAATATTGATACTATATATCACTTCATTAAAGAACTTTTGAGCAATGGAGAAGTTTACTTGAAGACTTGTAACTCGAGTGATCAATTGGCTGATATATTTACAAAGCCATTAGAAAAACATGCATTTGATTTTCACAAAAGAAACATCGGTGTTGTAAGCCTTGCTGAGACATAAACCAGCAGACATGTTTGAGTTGTCATGAGTCATGTTTTAATTTAGCGGTCTTAATTTAGGGGGAGTGTTAAAATAGCTAATTAACTCCCACATGGATATTTAACTATATTTAGAGAGTGAGTTAAGTTTACATTGAGTCAAGTTGAGTTATGCGATAGATTAATTTGGTAAGTGTGTTAAGTTATATTAGGTGAGTTTTTAGTCGAAAAGGTTTAAATACCCTTCACTGAGTTCGTTGTATTAAGATTGAAGTCTGTTTGATCAATAGAATAGACACAGCTCACGTGTTATTATGTGTGAATTATTTGTGTTATTTGTGCCTTTACCCTTCTGCCTTTCCAACAGGAGTTGGAGTTTGATTGCTCATGGACATAGCTACACGGCAAACGACGATGGACATGAAACGGAGACGGACGACGACATAGGTTCTTGGGAGGTGGTCCGATAAAATCTAAAAATATCGGTGGCCGAGAAATCCAGAACGTAGCATGACTGTACTATTTCTAAAATCTATATGAGAAAACCTTATGTTATATATTATATATGTATGCCAACATTGAAAGCAACATCAACCACCATCCATATTCAACCTTAACCACCATCCTTCGTGTGTGTGTGTATATATATATATATATATATATATATATATATATATATATATATATATATATATATCATTCAGTCTTTTTTTAGATTGGCATTTTGTTGTGACATTCATTTCTCTATAAATGTGTTGAATATGTAAATATCCAGCATAGATCTATCTTAATTATAGATCTAACATGAGCCAAGAAGGAACACATTTCTTCATTTGAAAAAAATTAGAGTGAAAAATACAATGTGTTATTTTGTATTTTTTAAATTGTATTTTGAATGGCAAATAGAGTATGTATAGGACCAATTACCAATTTTAATCATACCAATTTTTTTTTCTACATATAAATATAAAAAAAGTTCGTATCCATATAAATTAGTTAACATAGATCTTCAAATAGTTTATTTAAATATGTGTTAAAATATTTTTTAAAAGAGTAATATTGAAACATATGTTTCACACATTTTTTCACTTCTAATTACTTTAGAGCATATGCATTTTTTTAAAATTATAACCACATAATTTTTTTTATTTAGAACATAATTTTTAACTTTTATTTTATTTGAAAGGGGAATGGACTCACGAGAATACTTGCACATCCCTCTCATACTAAGTTGTAGCAGGAATCTCTTGGCTCAAACATATAAAAAAGGAGCATCTTTTAATAAACATATACATAACAATAAGTACATAACCATCAACAAAATTCCTCGTGTATGGCTAATTGAACGCAATAAACACTTGACCCTATTCGGGCTTGAAACCATTGGCTCGAAACATAAATTTTCATATTATGATATTTATATATTCATATAAATTCCACCTTGTACTCGCAACTAGGTTTTTATTGCATTTTAATGTTTCAATTTCCCACACAAAACCCCATCAACTGTGATGATCATAAAATTGCAATTCACACTCTCCACTTGAATTAAATAAGTTGAGTGAGCTACAATAAATTGGGTTATTGTGCAATCATTTACTTTTAGGAATTAAAGTATGGTTGACTGAATTCTCTGTAGTTTTTTTAGACATTCTATCAAATACTTTAAGTCATCCTTCAAATGTGTGTCTCTATGCTTGAATTTTAATTTTAAAGTAAATTTAATAATTTTTATCCAAATCAATCCTACAATTAAACCAAATGAAATAGCACTAAGCTTTTTTATTCTTTCAATCTAATTCTGAGGTGAAATTACACCCTTTAAATCACTATGAATTCTGTCAAACGGTTGATGAATGTAAGAACCCTAAAATTAAACTTTCATAATGCAAACATCATTCATAAAATACATAAGTGTAAAGTCCTTAATTTTCAAGATTTCTAATCTTTCACAAAATTCATACTACCCAATTCAGAGTGGGATTTTTGAAGCAGAATATATCTATATATATATATATATATATATATATATATATATATATATATATATATATATATATATATATATATATATATATATATCAATTGAAAAATTAATACTTACCTGGAACCGTGTTTGAAGATGTTCCCGATCCGCCGTAGCTCTAGCTTTCGTTACCAAACCACCGTGTTCCTCCCAGCCTATTTGAGGTCAACCTCTCCAGTCCCCAGATCCATAAGACAAGTCTTCTGCCCCCCTGTTCCCAAACTCCAATAACAATCGAGAGCATTCCATAATTCTGTTAAAACTTTCGAACTCACTGCTCATGAACAATGTAGTTAAAATTCCTCTGACAGCATCCGGGTCAGTGTTCCCCTTCACTACGCATGCTCATCAATTTTACCCCTCTTCCCTTTTTATACACAAACTCCATTCCTGATATTTATTAGAATATGATCTTTTAATAAATATCTTTGAAAAATATCTTAAAAATATTATATTTTAATAAATATCTCAGAGTTATTAAAGTATCTTAAAATATTATATTTTAATAAATGTCTTAGATTTATTAAAATATTATAGTCATTAATGTAGATATTATAGGCATTTATGGGGATATTGACTTATTGACCAAGTCATTTATGGAGATATTGACTTTACTTAATTATTTTAAGATTTATTTATTTATTTTGAATAATGCTCTACCACACATACTCATATAAGAGTGGTACACACGTTCAGTCTCTAGCTTGATGTTCCATCATATCTCGGTGAGATAAATGCATTACGATATTCAATTCGTTACTCTAACTTAGTTAGTTTCCATACTAGCAGGTATGTATACTAGTGTAGTACACGTGATACATGCATATGTAGCTACCATATGCAGGTCTCATATGCATGCTAATATCTCTATGTTCCATATAATTCGAGTTGGGTCGTTACATACACCCCTCCTTCAGAAAACTTCGTCCCGAAGTTAAATTTTATGTCGTATATCATTAATTATATCAATAATTAATATAATCATATAAGGTTGGTGTATCATAGTTAAATATGTGAGAACACTTTTAACATTTATGTTTTGATCATTTATTGGTTCACCAATTTAGTAGTCACGTTTTGCCTCAACAATATCCCCAAGCTATTCAAGAATCATCCTATCCTTCCTAATCTCTTCCACTCCCATCCTATCCATCCTCTATAGGAATATGCCATGGAATCATTTTTACTGATCCATCCATAGACCTTGAAGGTAGCAGTGTTGATTACATCGACATGTTTTTTGTAGGCATCCGACAGTCATCATCACATGTCTAGGGGAGCGTGACTCACACAGTTCTACCATGACTCGAGGTATTGGAGGATAAACGGTGGGCAACACCTCCACTCCTCCTAGTAGGACCAGGGTCAACACCCTATCAGGGAATCTCAATGCATCTCAATTGTTCTTGGAGTTCTGTCATCACGCGGTCGGTTTGTGAACGATATTATCTGCAATGTAAAACTCTTGGCCACAATTATAACATATGTATTAATATGTTCAAAACGAATTGTTACACATATAACAATTTCTACACCTTCCAAACATGTTGCTATCTGTGATATTGATCCTTGAATTCATATATCATACTTGGTTAAAACACTCGTCCACATATGTATCAATCTTTTCAAAACAAATTGTTACCCATATAACAATTTCGATAAACGTAAACAAGTATGTCTGTATATTCATTTTTAACCTGAATAGTCACACTCAATCATTCATTTATTTCAACCTCATCATTTTAGGTTTATATGTAAAATTATAGATACCATATCCATAATATAATTCATAATTTATATTAGTATCCCAATACATCAATGTTTAAGCAAAAATTTCTTCATATTGGTATCCCTGTACCAGCAATATTTAAGCAATTCAACATATTCTCACATGTCAGATTACAAAATGACAGTCTTAAGTATCCACCCAAAACAAATTAAGTTTATACAAAATAAGTTTTAAATGCTTATAAATATAACCCATAGTTATAAATGCCACATAGAATAATCGAACACAGATATATCAATAAGGATGTAGCCACTATTTTCTATATTCTTTTAACTGATTAACCTAATAAAAGTCACAAGTTGAGGCTCTAAATCTAAATGGAGGGATTCTCCAACCTTTTCATATATAGAAATGAAATGAATTGAAACAACAACACAAAACTCTTACTGTTTAGTCGAAGCATGATCTAATTTCTTGAGACAAGTTGATTAAGAAATCTGAAACACAAAACTACAAATGGATCCAGCCAATCTTTTAATTCTTGTTATATATTTGTCTTTCAAGTCCAATTATCTTTGATCTGTAATCTGGATCCTAAGAGATAATACTAACATTAACTTCTTTATCATGTTATCTCAGCTCATCTTCGGCCTAAAATCTAGAAGTCAAGGAGCACGGTTTTGTAGAGTTAATCCTTAGGGTTATACTGGAGATGGAGGAAGAGTTAATTAACTAATCTAAAAATCCCTTAGCGAGCAGTTTATTTTCATTGAAGGAATTTGTTACAGCTTTAAATTGCATTATTAACTTTGCATTTATACTCAGTTTACTAAGAGTGTCATGTTTTCAATAAGATGTCAATTGTTGGCAAAATAATAATTTCCTCTTTCAATAAGAAATTCACAATTTACAAGATATGCATAGTCACAGTATGTTACAGTTTCGACATAGTCTCTTTATTTTCAAGTTTCACCATTTAGAGTCTTAACTCTAGCTAGGACATTACTAGCTTTACCATCATTCCTTACACTATTGTTTCACATCTATTAGATTGACTAATTTAATCCGAACACATAACACATCACTGGTATACCCTCTCCTTATTCTTTACATTAATCATTTTATCATTAGTCCTTAGGTCTCATCTTATTGCCAAATGTATCTCCTTTTCTAACGGTGTACAATTATTATCTTTAATATTTATTTTCAAACATTTTCCCAGTTCGTCATTTGTTATTCTTAACAGATTAGGAGTATTCACAATTCCTTATAGTTCATTGCTTTGACCTTTATCAAATCATGTTGCTCATATCCTTAAGAAAATTCTTCTTGATAGAAAACATCTCTTTAATTTCTTATACCAGATATTCCTAATATTCCATGTTTATTTCAATTTGAAGGGAACATATTTATGAATTTGACTTTGTTTTCTCACCCCTAGTCATCATGGTTTTCTTTTCTTCTCTTAATGTATACCCTTATTTCACTTGGAAATGTCGTTATTATTTCCCAACCCGAGGAAGATCCTATAAGTAAGTTCAGTAACATGGATATCAAATGTAATCTACTTATTATTTCAAGTTTTAAGACATTACGGGATAGAATTTCCTAATCATACTCCATGATGTCCATAATCCACGGATATCGTTAGTCACTCAAGGAAAATTTTATGATGCAACTCTCCCATTATAGGGAGAAACTATTATAGATGTTGCCATGCACATAAATTATCCTCTAGTTGATCAATTTTATGATAGATTCACTCTTTAATCAAATGTCATTGAATTCTTATGTTGCTTTGTGAAACTTTCACTCACTCACCTTTGGTGCTATTTTTGTCTATCTCAACACTCTAAGTTTATTATGATAACTAACATTTATTATTGTCATCAGAAGTTTTCCATTTCTTTCTTTTCCCGTTCTCCCTAGGTACTATATTGATTATATTATGGTAACAATGGAGATCAAACTATGAAATTTTCCATTGCACTCTCTTGGTAATTATATCTTCTTGTTCTAAGAGTGTGTTTATAGGGTGGTTCCTTACCATATTAACATATGTTTCATCCATTGGTCTTCGATTGATGTGTACCTTTAGTGATCTATACTTATACTTATACCCTAAATTTTATTACTCATAATTTCTCCCAACATTTCTTGAATAGATAGTGTCTTCTTTCATCCATCAATTTACCTCAAACTAGCTTAGCCTTTTATGTGGTTGTAGCTTCACCTCTAATGGTATTGCCATAATGTCCATAGTCTTTCTTTCACTACCATTCTTCCTTTCTTCAAAAGTTAACTTCTTTGGAGAAACTCTGTCAACTAATCTTTATATATGCCTAAATAATTATCATGAATCATCTCACATAGTGTCATACTGTCCCTAATTTCTCTTTCCTAAACCACATTGTTTTCCTTTCCATAAAATGCTATGTTTCCATATTATTTTGTTTTAGACATCGATATACCCTCACGGTTGTAAATGACTAATTATCCATCTTAAAAATGACATAATGGTTGAATCTCAAAATGTCCGATTTAGTGAATATTCAACTATACTAATTTAAACCTTCACTCTCCTCCTTAAACCACTTATACATATACTTGGATAGTAATTAAAGTATTAACATAAGAAAACAATATAAAAGATATTTTCATAAATTCATATCATCAATGGTTATAGTTATCAGCTAGTAAGATATATACATGGAAATCTCAATGTTACTTGAAGAATGAAATGTTTTAATTGCATAAAACAATCAGGATAGTCTCCATTCTAATGTCCAAAAGTTTACGGAAAAGTTTGATGTCTAAAGTGATGTTAATGTGCCCAATTTATAATAATTTGAATGTACTTCAAACTCTACTTGCATGAAATATAAAATCTTAAACTTCATTCTGGAAAAATTTGCAACTGATATCCGTGAGTTATCTTAGCTCCTTTGTCAGATGGAATGTAAAGTAAAAGTAATGGATTTAGGAATCAAGTGGGATTGAGTTTGAAATATGTCTTCGAAACATACATTAGCATTAATTATCCCAACTCTTCTAATAAAATGTATCATCCTAGGTTTCATAGCTTTCAAATATTGAATTATATAGAATTTTGTTTTATCATTGTTAAAAGCCTCTATTTCTTCCAAAAGTTGAAAACTACTTTTCTCGTCATTGTATATTACATAATACTAAATACTTTGGATAAATTATCAAGGATGACTCATAGTAATACACCTCGGGTTATATTAGGATTGTTTCCATAATTATGAATATAAGGCGATGATATCCAAGAATCAACACAAGATCCCGGGAAGTAGTTAAAACTAAGTTATTTCCCGCTATGATCATTCATCCTAGTACCTTCAACCTAGTCTAATTGACCCCTAGATCAACTTTGCATTTCTCATCACTTAAATCTATGGACTGAAGTTCTCCTGAAGACATTTCTACCTTTCTGAAATCGTTTTACTTGTAAGCTGCCAACCTACATATATTTAATGCATATGATGAAATAAACTATCCATAGCACCAGTATCAAATAAAATTTTAAGTTTTATTGCATGGATAAAACCTGAAGATTCTACAATAATGGAATGATGCACTGCCTGATTATTGTTGACTACATCATGGGTTCTACGATTGCCTTGAGTATTTGATGATGGTTACCACATTCTAACCATATTCCTGATTCAAGGATTTAATCCATATATAAAACACTCGGCTTGACGTTCATCAATATCTAGATAAGGAACATATTTTACCAGCTCCATAAACATTATCTTATATTTTTCTACTGTTTTATTATTCTGGATTAAACACGACCTCCTTGTCCTAATGTAGGATATTCTATGCATAATACTTTTTTTTAGTAAAAGGCAGAGGTTTTCATAGATTATAATACTTTTTCATAATTTTTGTGTAGCATTTCATTTTTAATTACACAAGGCACATATGGCCATCTACTATTTACGCTTTTCATGATAGAGTGTTCACAATATATCTCCATCCCATTTGATTCTCCACTTGACTTCTTAATATGTAAGTAGTTATCACATGTTGAATTTATTAAAATAAAACAGCGTATCTACCGCCCATTATCCCACTGTGTCCAAGGCAAGCTCAATCTCGAATTTTCAACAGATCGTCACAGGTTCAATTCCCGCAGAACCATAAAATGAACACAAAATATACACCTTAAAAGAAAAGCAACGGAATTGGGTCGGTTCCAAACATAAGGACCTAAAAACTTACTTTTGTATAATCTCCAAAGAGTATATAATAATCAAAGTCTCATACTTCTCAAAATCATATGTGAGTAGTCTTAGGACTTAGAAATACTGAATCCAAACTGAAGAGTCCTATATCATATTTTGGTCAAAAGATTTTTCTATCACCATGACCATCTCTCAGTAACAAATGTTCAAGTGTCATAATAAAATTTAATGCACATCTTTTTTTGTTCATAAATAACTCTACTTTAACTCCTTTCGCCACTTTTAACACTATACCTTTATATATATAATTATTATTATTTATTATTATTATTATTATTATTTTTGACTTCATTACTCATATCATATATGTTTATTGATGTTTTTATTTATAAAATAAAATTTGTTGAAAATAAAGTTTACTTCAACATTATATATATATATATATATTCTCTTCATTTTCCAAATAAAATTTACTCATATATATATTTATATATATATAATTATTTTCTAGGAGCTTCCACTAAATTCATTAAGTTTTATTGTCTAATTTGGAATCACAGGGTGTTGACTTATTCTCCCTGTTCACATTGCCATGAGAACTATTATGGGGCAATACGAGTTATAAGCAGTGAAACTTATCTAAGGTCTTTCTGCCACATCTATATTCTTTACATCTTATCTCGTACCCGAACTACCTGGAAATATTATTGAAACAACACGTTTTATATGAGATAAGCGGTGCAATTTATCTAATGTTCTTCTCAAGCATATCTCCCCCATGAATACAATCAAAGTCCTCCCCAAATGAGAAGAACCCATCTGGTTATGCTCGTCACAACCGACTAGTTCTAGTGGTGAAGAATTTGGCACGCGAGGAGGTTCAATGTTCCCTCCATCCTTCAAATAGTTTCCAACGTTGAAACAGGTGGCATGAGCAGATATTGGACAGGTCCGAACCAACAAAATTTTTCAGTTCAAATGAATCCTGATACGGGTTTCGGTCTGTCATAGCGCTGATCATGTGGCTGGGTGGTGATGAGACATAGCATGAAAATAGAGGTATATACTGGCAGCAGTCTCCTTTTGTACTGATCGTGACTGAATTGATCATCGCGGATAGAAGAAATTCTTCGACAATTCTTTACCTACCGAACAATGAACATAGATTTAACTAACCAAAAAAAATTTGCGATACCGCTACTCATTATGTATATCTATAGGATCATTTCACCCCAAAGCCGGATACCGATATCGGTTATTTGTTGATTGCTGACGTTGTTGTGAATTTTAGCAGTGGGGGAACTGTGAATTGGCCACTTCAGATTTCACAACATGAAGTATTGGAATACCTTTGGTTTCATTGGAAATCTGATTTGGCCTCGAATTAACAACACAAATATTGGGAAGCTTATTACTACGTGTGCTACTACAAAAACATGTACAAAAAATTACGAAAGCAGGTATTATGCCTTCGGGCTTTCCCCCTGTGGTCGATTTGCTATGGTGCTGGGAGCTTAAACTTGTTTTGAACTTTGGCTTTCTAACACAGAATAGAGATATCAAGTTCCCTCTTTCACTCTTTCACAATGTTGATCTTGAAGTTGTTGCGATGAGAACTGAAACTGCGACCTCACGCCATCAATAGTTTTGAACTATTTTTCCCAGCGCCGATTCTCGTCATCGTCTTCATCGAACTCTTCGTAATGAACCTTGAGATGCAGACCTGTGAGCTCAATAGCCACATCGTACCATGCACCATCTGCGGACTTGAATTCCAGCTTCAGAATTTTCTTCCCCGGCGCCATTGTGCAACTTCTATCAAGAACTGACTTTAAGCTTATCCGCGTTTGACTCTTCAGATTTTAGATTATTTTTTATTTTTATTTTTTCTCCCTTTAGCCAGAATGGAAGAAGAATTTAACATCTGAACATCAAATTTCTTTTCCCAGAGGTAGTGATCTAGAGAAAGCGGCTCACAGTTTATGGTTTTAGGGAAGTTGTTCAATGAGAGAGATTTTGACCGCTTGCGTTGTTCTTTCATTCCACAATTCCTCTGTGAGTGACCCAATCTTAGCAGCACCAATACCAATCTCAGTCAAGTCCACTATGGCTAGATGCCTCATATTCCATTTCAATTGCAAGCGTTTCAGTGGGCATGAGTGCCAGCGAAGCCATCTCAAATTTGAAGAGATCTGCCCGAGATCTCCTTCAATAATCGCTCCATCTAACCACAGAAATTTCAAGTTGTTCATTTTTGAATTCATCTTTGGGGAAAGTATGCTTAAGTGACTCTGTTTCTTTCTCTTCGCCACTGAAGAACTGCACTAACGAGTTCAAGTCTCGCTCCAATTTGTCAAATATTACATCCTCGTTTCTATCAACACTCTCTTCTATTCGGTACAAAAGCTGCATTCCACTTCCTGTTACCAGTATATTGTCGCTGTTGCGTCCCTGCACTAAGACCGTGTTTGCACTCTCCAAACTCATACTAAGCGGGACATGGCAGAGTTTTAGTAAGGACGACATGGCATGTTTACTACAGTTTATCACTGGCAGATCTAAAGTCCCGTTGGAAGGATTTTAAGGTTAAATTTCAAGGTATATCTGGAACTCAGAGGTTTCAGATTCATAAGGCATATTGATCCCTCCATAGTGAGACAAGGTAGTTTCGATGCCTCCCTAGTGACAAATATCTTGAAGAACCTTTAACAGCCATATATGATGGACATTTAATTTAAACTAAAATAAACCACACTAAATAGCTTGGACAATAATGAACACTTGTATTTTTCTTCACTGTAATTAGAAATTTTGATTATTTTTAGAAATAGAGGGGTCATTGAATTTAGACATACATATTCCAGCAGTAACAACTTAAAGAATTAAAACGTTTTGGATGGCTAAGGTAGTATATGTGAGCCTGGAAGGTCCTAAAGGTTTGAAAAATTGGCTTCAATACCATGTGTAAGAACCTTAAACTTAAACTTTTATAATGCAAACATCATTCATAAAATACATAAGTGTAAAGTCCTTAATTTTCAAGATTTATAATCATTCAAAAAATTCATACTACCCACCCGTAGTGATTTTTGTGTTTTAATATATATATATATATATATATATATATATATATATATATACATATATATATATATATATATATATATCTATATATATATATATATATATATATATCAATTGACAAATTAATACTTATCTGGAACCGTGTTTGAAGATGTTCTCGATCCGCCGTAGGTTCAACTTCCGTTACCAAAACACCGTTTTCCTTCCAGCCTATCTGAAGTTAACCTCTCCGGTCCCCAGATCCAGAAGACAAGTCTTTTGGCCTCCGTGCCCAAAACTCCAATAACAATCGAGAGCATTCCATAACTCTGTTAGAACTCTCGAACTCACTGCTCATGAACCATGTAGTTAAAACTCCTCTGACAGCATACGGGTCAGTGTTTCCCTTCACTACCCATGCTCATCAAGTTTACCCCTCTTCCATTTTTATACACAAACTCCATTCCTGATATTTATTAGAATATGATCTTTTAATAAATATCTTTGAAAAATATCTTCAAAATATTATATTTTAATAAATATCTTAGAGTTATTAAAATATCTTAAAATATTATATTTTAATAAATATCTTAGATTTATTACAATATTATAGTCATTAATGTAGATATTATAGGCATTTATGGGGATATTGACTTATTGACCAAGTCATTTATGGAGATATTGACTTTACTTAATTATTTTAAGATTTATTTATTTATTTTGAATAATGCTCTACCACGCATACTCATATAAGAGTGGTACTCACGTTCAATCTGTAGCTTGATGTTCCATCATATCTCGGTGAGATAAATGCATTACGATATTCAATTCGTTAGTCTAACTTAGTTAGTTTCCATACTAGCAGGTATGTATACTAGTGTAGTACACGTGATACATGCATGTGTAGCTATCATATGCAGGTGTCATATGCATGCTAATATCTCTATGTTCCATATAATTCGAGTTGGGTCGTTACATACACCCCTCCTTTAGACAACTTCGTCCCGAATTTTGACCGATCATTCCTAACGTTCCCATCTGTGGCATCTACTCTCATATTTCTAGAAACTTATGTTGTTTCTACCATTGTGATTTTCGTCAAAATGTTCTCAAGCTTGTTCCAAATCAAGCGCAATTTAAACCAGTTGTTGCAACCTGGGATCTAATACTAATATGAAGTGTGCCTTGCTATGTGTTTGGAAACACCACTTAATAAGTGTTGCTCTAATACCAATCTGTAGTTTCCCCAAACTCCAACCGACAATGTCAATCTTACGAAATCCTTTAATTAATTGAAATAATATGCGAATGCATAAATATTTTTCTACTAGGATTTCAATATGGACCCAGTAGTTTAATTAAATATGATATGGATCACTATATGCCATGCAACATTGTACATTATGTATAAAATAAATTAACCCTCACAGTAGAAATACATAAATAACACTATGCAACATGCTTAACTACATTTTAATGATATCAATGGTAGCATAAAATAAGATAAAGCGTATGATATACAAATTGCACAAATAAATAAAATCCATGAGAAATAAGTCAGAAACTTATTTGTTGGAAAGAGTCGACTAGATTTGGGCTCTCCGTTTTCAACCTAGCCATAGACCATGTGGTTCATAAGCCCAACCAAGGGTCACTTGCAAGTTGGGATAGAAATCTCCAAAAGCAACAAATCACAGTTAACAACAAATCCTAGGCCACGACACCAACCCTAGCATCCATCAGTACCTCCAACCACAAGCTCATGTCCACATGATCAACACTTAAGGCGAATACCCCGTGTCTCTCTTTGGTGCCCACTATCTAGAGAAACTAATAATTTTCTAGAATAGTCTTATCCTGCAAGTCCACAAGTCTTGGTGTTGCCTGGTGGCCAAGTGCCAACATCCAAACCAAATAGAACCCTAATTTGATACAGAGCCCAACCCAGGACTCCCAACCTATCTCCAGATGAGTTCCCATGAGAACTCCATGGTGCCAAGCCATAATTAGGTCCAAAATCCCCTTGGAGCCTCGAAAGTTCTGGAGCCACTAGGGCTCACATAAACAAAATATATTTTTCTTGGCATGATTACTTAACTAGCCACACAAATATCTAGTTCCAAATTCCAACCCAGGAGTCACTGGCTCCTCAGTCTATAAGACTAAATAGTTAACCAAATTCCATAACCTAGACTCACTCATCTGTTACCCAATTGATTGAATCCTCAATGAATAATAACGCATATAATAACATGAATCTAAACTTTCTTTATAATGCATGGTGTTCACTGGCCCAGTGTGTTGAAATGGCACCCAAAGGGGGCTTCTAATTTAATATTGCCTTATTTAAATTGTAAAAGAAATTGTAATTTCATCTCATGACAACTTGTATTAGTTAACTAAGTTAGAATGACTAGGTTATATTAGAGAATTCGAGTTAGGTTCAGAGACGAGGCATGCAGATTTCTCGCATGATTTAAGGGGGTCCAATTACAATTATTTCTGAGTTCTACCCTGCGATGCTTTAAGATTTTCCCAAGCTTATCATATTTCCCTAACCATGATATTTAAAGGATTTTCTCTCCCTCAATTAAATCTTATTTTAATATTATACCTAACCTTCCCATGGAAGAATTATTTCAGCAATCATCTCACTTCTAAATGAGTTATTCCCAGATTTTAGCCATTCTTATCATTAGTAATAGTTTCTCAATGTACTTTATGGATTTTATTCCATTAAAAAGATACACTTAGTTTAAAATAAAACAATCAAAATTAACACATGGTGGGCTATTACAATATATATTAATATACAAGAGTTGGACAGCCACCAATGTACCTGATTAGATTATTAGTCCTGATGATGAATCACACTGGCTTGTTTGAAATGCATTGACAAAATATTCTTAGTTTTGATTATCACCGAAAGATTTGTTTATATATTTTATGGATCAAAAAAGAAAAATTCCTAAAATTATTAGTCCTCTTTAGAAATAAATGGTTTCCATTGGATCGAGTTCCTAGTGGATATGAGGAATATTTTGTTGATATTGAACCTTGGTGAATCATATTCCATACTAAGAAATTTTTCTTGGCTTAACAACTTGATAGAGTTGTATGTTCTACTTGTGAGTGTCCATCATTTTTGTGTCGATTATATGATCCAATATATCGTTCTTAATACATTTAGGTTTAATTTGGTAGAAAACAAAGTGCTCATCCACATCGAAAGTGATTAGAAGAGGTAGGAAACATGGTCAAAGTAGCTTCACATTAAATATTATGTGACAAGCAAGAAAGCAATATTACTCAATTCGAAGGCATTGTCACCCATAGCCGCTATGATGGTGTAAAGCCCATAGAAAAGTTGTTTAATCTTCTTATGGGGGAATTTGAGGTAATTTTCTACAAAAATAAATACACCTTATTAATCTCTTAAAACTTGTTTGGAACTAGATTATGGTAATGGCACTACTTATACTTAGGATTGGCCTTATATAAGATAGAATGAAAATGTTATTGGTGACATCATATTTGATAAAAAACACACGGCATGTCTATTTGGATCAACTAAAGTGTGCCAAGACACTATTTGTTAATACTGAGTGCATACAGCTACATCAATGGGGCCCCATGGATGGAGCCAAAATCAATTCTGAAAATAGTTGTGGCCAGTAAAGTCTTGGAGATTTTTTTTACAGTGATGTTGAACATATGAAATGCTATTTTCCTCAGCACACAAATTATTGGAGTTGTACATGCATAGGATAATCCTATTTTTGGATACTTTCCTTTTTCCATCTATTTATGAATGAAAGGATGTCAATTTTGTTAACCTAGTTTCCATCAAAGACCGTAAGCTAGAATAGAAGGTACTTAGAAGGAATCTCTTGTCCCCATATTAAAATAATGTTGTGTAGTAGTGATCCATGTGGATATTGGTGGCCACCCGCCTATTCCACTTGGGCCCCCACCATTGTCTCTTTCAGTTTTTTAGTTTTGGCATAATTTACTATTTTTAGCAGTTTTTCAGGTCCTGAACTTACGGAGCCGTTTTGAGGCCCTAAACGACGTTTTTTGGGCATCACGCCTCCAGCGAATATCATTCCATTTATTTCATTCCGAAATGATATTTGTGGCGAAAGTTGTAGTCCTCGGATAGAGAATAATGATATCATGTGGTCAAATGAGATAAGATGCCAGCCAGCGCCCTCGAGTCAAACACAAGCTTACTTAAACGGGGCCCATAGGTTTGGCGCTTCATCTCCTAGGGTTAGGTTTTTGGATGTTTAGGATTCTCCATTGTTTCTCAATAATAAATAGGCCCTCGAGCCTCATTGTAACTCAGTTCAGAGGCCTGTAGCCGCCACATCTCTTCTCAGAGATAGCTACCAGCGCTCTAGCTAGTTTTATTTCATTCAGCCAGTAGCCTCATACCTTGTTTGGATATTAATGAACTGAAATTTGCTTACAGACAGAATGGAAATAAAACTAGCTAGGGCGCTGGTAGCTATCTCTGAGAAGAGATGTGGCGGCTACCGGCCTCTGAATTTAGTTACAATGAGGCTCGAGGGCCTATTTATTATTGAGAAACACTGGAGAATCCTAAACATCCAAAAACCTAACCCTAGGAGATGAAGCGCCAAAACTATGGGCCCCGTTTGGGTAAATTGGTGTTTCAACTTCCCAGGGACGTAACTTTGGCATACTATCTCCATTTGACGCACATGATACATCATTAGAAAGCTTTATCCGAGGACTACAAATTTCGCCATAAATATCATTTTGAAGGGGAATGATATTCGCTGGAGGCGCGATGCCCAAAAAATGTCGTTTAGGGCCTCAAAACGGCTCCGGAAGTTCAGGACCCGAAAAACTGCTAAAAATAGTAAATTATGCCAAAACTGAAAAACTGAAAGAGACAATGGTGGGGGGCCAAGTGGAATAGGCGGGTGGCCACCAATATCCACCTGGATCAAGTAGCCCGAAATGAACCCAAAACATGCTTAAATAAGAAATTAATGGTGACCTTTGTTGCAATAATTATTTTACATGGTGCCAAAATGATAATCTTAGAGAACCAATTAAAAACCACAAAGACAAAATTATGACCATGATTGGTGGAGGGAAAAGCCTCACATCTAATCCATGGAGATTGATTCCTAGGGATTTTGTTTTTGGGAAGGTAGAAGATTGTATCACCCTTGTTTGTTAACGTTGACTACATAAACTCTACAAGAAATGAAATGTTTGATATACTAGTTGATTTCCTTTCGATGGCTTGTATAGTAGAAATACTTCTAAATTACAATTATTAATGCCTTCGCCATGTCGTAGTTCCCTACCATCCAACTATAATGTGGTTCCTAAAGTAACTTTTCATTCTAACTGAAAGAAATATAAATATGACCAACATAACAGAATAATGAATCCCAAAGGTGGTATTATAGAACTTGTTTTCATCTTCTCAGTCTGTAATCAGTAGCAATGAATCGTAGATTTTTTTTATTGTGAAACATACCATGGGAAATTGTATTTAGCTCCACCTTTTTTTCTTGATTTAAGAGTTAAGAAATATGTGGAAACCTGAATATGAGCATATGGTAGAAAGTGACAGGGTCCAAGAAGTCATAAATCTCTATGGGAGTCATCATGCATATCCAATCAAAATTGACCATAGCTAGGTCCACATGCATTCCATGGTCATCCATCGTACACATTAGATCTAATGCACAACAAATGAGAATTTATATACATTTGCATATAACATGTATTTTTGTATGATGCTTAAGACCCATTGGATGTGTTGTGAATGTTCTGCTTAGGCCGTATTTAAGATGTGTATGTCATCCAAATACAAAACCACAAAAAGGTTTGTGAATCGGAAGAAGATATAATCCAATATCCTCATGACTGTAATTGCAACATTATTCAAACCTTAAAACATACAAAAATTACTATAATTAGCAATTTATTAACATAGCCAACACAAGCATACAAGAAACAATAAAATAAAATAGACATAAGGAAACCATAGTAGATAACTAATATGGTTAGGAACCTAAGGTAGGAGACTTAACACTTTATTATGTAAACAATGTTAAAAGTAGAATAGAGGAGTGTTACCAATACACCTGTGGTACATTTACAAGATATAATTACAATATTGAGTAGTCTATAGATATTTCAATCCAACCCATGATTTCTACAAGTCATGTTTCCATTTCTCTCTCACTCATCCAATAAAGATCATGTTGTTTAGTGAAAGCCTTAAACATGACACGGCTGAAAAAAAAAAATGAATAAAAAACTTTCACCTTGCAATTGATGTCCCAACACATTAATTAATCCTCCAATATCCATGAGAAAGTCATGGAATTGCGAGCCCCTTCATTCCAAGGGGGAGCTAAGTGTCGACCATCATTGGTTTAGTGACTCATTCCTCAACCATCCACTGATTCATTCCAATTTATTCCAAGTTGTGCTGGGTCTTCCCAGAATATCCCAACTCTTCCCAGGTCAATCCAATTATTTCCAAGTCATCCTTGTCCTCCAAATTATCCCATGTTCACCTAGGTCATCTTAGTCCACCCAATCCATTGACTCAATTGCACCTATGCATTCCTAAACAAGTCAATGTGTCTAATTACATCTCAATGTATTCGAAGGAAACTCCATAGGTTATGGCATAATCCACTACTTGGGTAGGCATGACCCTCTTGTAAACCAATTCATTCTAATATTCATATAAATACAATATGGGAAAGTGACCTCCCCATCCCTTTGATTGGGCATGAAAAATATAGTGTTCTAACCTCCCCCTCAATTTGGTTTAACAACTTGATAGATTTGTATTTCTACTAGTGAGTGCCCATCAATTTGGTGTTGCTTATATCATCCACTATATCGTTCTTAATACACTTAGGTTTATGTTTGTCCACTATGATCCAATATGATCCACTATATAAATATAGAATAGGTGGATGACCACCAATGTACCCACTTATATTATTACTCCTCCTTAGGACGAAGTGGTTTCCATTGCATCAAGTTCCTATTGGATATGGCGAATATTTTGTTGATAATTAACCTTGGCGAGTCACATTCCATGCTAAGCAAGTTGTATCAGTTTAACAACTTGATACAGTTGAATGTTCTACTAGTGAGTGTCCAATATTTTGGTGTCCATTATATGATCGAATATATCATTCTTAATACATTTAGGTTTATTTTGGTAGGGGAAAAGTGATCATCCACATCCAAAGGGCTTAACATATGTAGGAAATATGGTCAAAGTAGCTTCACAATAAATACTGTGTGAAAGGGAAGAAAACATGAATACTCAATTCGAAGGCATCATTACCCATAGCCTCTATGATGGTGTAAATCCCATATAAAAGCGGTTTAATATTCTTATGGGACCTTTAAGGTAATTTTCTACAAAAAGAACTACAACTTATCAACATCCTAAAAATTGTTTGGAACCTGATGTTGGCAATGTTGCTGCTTATACTTAGCATTGGCCTTATATATGATAGAATTAATATGTTATTGGTGACATTGGATTTGATAAAAAAAGCGATTTATTTATTTGCATCAACTGAAGTGTGGCAAGAAATTATTGGTGAATATAGAGTGTGTATAAATACATCAATGGGGCCCAATGGATGGAGCCTAAATCACGCCTGAAAAGGGTTGTGGTCAGTGAAGTCTTGGAGAGTTTTTTTTACAATGATGTTGAACATATGGAGGGCTCTTTTCATGAGCACAAAGTTTCTGGAGTTTTACATACATAGGATAATCATCTTGTTGGATTATTTCCTTTTTCCATCTCTTTATGAATGAAAGGAAGTCAAATATGTTAACATGGTTTCCATTGAAGACCGTAAGCTAGAGTAGAAGGGAATTAGAATGAACCTATTGTCCCCATATTAAAATAATGTTGTGCAGTAGCCCGTAATGAACCCAAACATGCTTAAAGAAGAGATTAGTGTTGAATTTCATTGTGATACTTCTTTTACATGGTGCCAAAATGGTCATATTAGAGAACTAAGTAAAAACCACAAAGACACAATTACGACCATGATTGGTGGAGGGAAAATCCTGACATGTAATCCACGAAGATTGATTCCTAAGGATTTTATGTATTTTTTGGGCAGGTAGAAGAGTGTATGACCCTTTTTTATTAATGTTGATTGCATGAATCCTACAAGATGTGAAATGTTTGATATACTAGTTGATTTCCTTTTGATGGCTTGGATAGTAGAAATACTTCTAAATTACAACTATTAATGTCTTCTCCATGTCGTAGTGCCCTGCCATGCAACTATAATGTGCTTCCTAAATTTAATTTTCATGCTCACTTAAAGGAATAGAAATATGACCAAGATAACACAAGAATGCATCCCAAAGGTGGAATTATAGAACTTGTTTCCCTATGATCAGTCTCTAATAAGTAGAAATGAATCCTAAAATGATTTTTATTGTGACACATACCACAAGAAATTGTATTTAGCTCCACCTTTTTTCAATTGATTAAAGAGTTAAACAATATGTGAAAGCTTGAGTATGAGAGTATGGTAGAAGGTGAGAGGGTCATAGGAGTCACAAATATCTATGGGAGTGATCAAGCATAGCCAATCACAATTGTCTTCGATCTTAGCTAGGTCCACATGCATCCCATGGTCATCCAAAATGCATCATAGACATTGGATCTAGTGCACCACAAATGAGAATTTATCTAAATTTTCATATAACTTGCATTGTTGTATTCATTTTCATATAAGTTTTCATGGTGATTGTCACTCTTTGCTTCGTTATAAGAAAATGAAATGATGTGATAATATGTCAAGTTAAGGAAATCTTGATTTAAAAGGTAGGAACCACATATAAAAAGTAAAAGAAATAATGAGAACATTTTTTTTCAAGAGATAAGAAAAGTTAAGAACCACATATAAACCCAAAAGAAATCATGGAAACATTTTTTTTCAAGAGATAAGAATAGTTAAGAACCACATATAAAATCCAAAAGAAATCATAGGAACATTGTTTTTCAAGAGACATTGTGCTTTATTTTGTAGAGTGTGCTTGAAAAACAAAAAAACAAGGATTGCTATAGCTTTTGCAAAGAAAATGCAGAAACCACATATATAACCCAAAAGAAATTATGGGAACATTGTTTTTCAAGAGGCATTGTGCTTTGTTCTTGAGAGTGGTTGGAAAACAAAAAAACAAGGATTGATATTGAGTTTGCATGCTGAAGGAAGACTCGTGATGTCAAGTAAACTAATATTAGGATCATCAAGTCGGAAAATGGAAACCATGCGAAATGTGTGTGACCAGCCCCCAGGGAAACTAGCGCGACGGGTAAAACAATCGCAGCTCCAAACCCACATATAAAATCGTGAGTTCACCGAATCTAAAAGGCATGCCATCAGGAGAATTCGCAAACGGAAAACTCAAACCATCAGGAAAACTCGGGAACGGAAAAACGATCGCAACTTCAAACCCAAATATAAAATCACGGATCTACATGAATTCTAGCTGAATACCAAGATAAATGGCCTTCAAACCAATCCACATACACTTTGCACGAGATAACCGATTACGTGGAATCTGTGACAACGCAACCGCCAAAATTAAACATGGACGTGTTGCCCAATCCTGGACAACGCAACCGCCAAGGAAATGTCCAGGCCACTACCTCTATATAAGCCAATCTACTCTTAACGGAGTTACAGATACACACAGATCATGGCGTCGGTTGAAATTCCTGCAGTATCCATTTTGACTGGCTTCTTCCTAAGCTACTTGGCTTTGGGTGCCGCCACTAATTCTGCAGCTCAAGAAAAGGCTTCTGGATCTGTCGTGGTTACTGGAAAAGTGTTCTGCGATGCATGTTTGGAGAGCAGGCCCTCTCAAAATGACTACGTCATCCTGATATTTTTTTACGTCATATCTGGTATGAAAGTCATTTTAATATTTTTATTTTCTTGTATAAATAGACAGAGGAGGGGGTAAATGTAGAGACATAACTGTTTTTTTTCTTGCCGTCAACGGTTTTCTTACCATTGTATTTATAAATTAAGTTCCACTAAAACCATATCGTCAACTGAAACAGTTTTATCGAACGATCGAAAATATACTTTACTTATCATGCATAGTTTCTTTCTCGTTTTGACAAATGAATAGGTGCTTCCGTTGTTGTGGAATGCGGCCTCAACCGGAAAACGTTGACGGTATCCATCACAGGGGAAACAGATGAAAATGGAGAATTCAAGGTAGAGCTTCCTTCCAATATTTTTCACTCTTCTGATGAATTGAGCAAGTGTTCGGTGAAGCCGCTGAAAAGCCCTGACAACTCATGCAAGATTCCCTCAAAGTCTGCACCGTCCAGTCTCACGCTACAGTCATTCTCAAATGGAGTTCTCACGTACAGTGCAGGGTCTTTCAGCTACCGCCATGAAACCATACCCGCAACGTGTTACGGCAAAGGTGTGTTGAGAATGATGAGGTGTCGAGCAGTGGCTGAGAATTTTGATCAAAATTGGAAAGTAGGCTTGCAGACGTACACAAATCCTTTGTTGAATAGGCCTCCGTTTGGTAATGCAACTCCACGCATTCCTAAAATTTCTCCAGTCACTCCGTTTATTTGGCCTCCTTTTCCCAAAAGTCCTCTAGGCCCTCCTTTCAATTGGCCACGACCGGGTGTTCCACGCTTTACCAAAAATCCTCCAGGCCCTCCCTTCAATTCTCCCACCACTCCAGGCTTTCCCAACACTCCTCTGGGTTCCCCGTTCAGTACTCCACCATTTCCACAAACAACACCCATCACTCCAGGCGTTTCACCTCACCCTAACTCCTCTGATGCTCCTTTTGGCACACCAGGGCTGACTAGTCAATATTTGGAAGCCGACCTACAGGCGTCCACAACGCCTTCCTTGCAGTGGTCTTCACGCAGTTTTCCACCATTACCACAACCTGGTACTCCAGTCTTTCCTGTTATTCCCAATTTTCCTCCATCTAGACCGAGCACTCTAAGCTTTCCCAAATTTCCACGAGGACCTCCAATCAATTTTTCACGCCCAGGCACTCCAAGATTCGCCAAATTTCCTGTGGGGCCTCCACGATTTCCCAAAACTCCTCGACGCCCTCCCTTTGATATTCCACCAAATCCACAACCCACCACTCCCGACTTTCCACCTCAGTCCCCCTCGGATGATCCTTTTGGTGAATCCACCACTCCTGGCTTTCCATCTCAGCTCCCCTCTGATGCTCATTTTGGCACACCCACCACTCTCGGCTTTCCACCTCATCCCCCCTCTGATGATCCTTTTGGAACCCGATGACTTACTAGCCAAAATTTGGAAGCGAGTTTACAGGCATCCACAACCCCTTCATTACAGTCGTCTTTGCACAATTTTCCACCATTTAAACAACCGAGAATTTCAGGCTTTCCCAAATTTTCTCCAGGGCCTCCATTCAATTTTCAACGACCAGGCACTCCAGGTTTCCCCAAATTTCCTCCATTCAATTTTCCAAGGCCAGGTCCTCCAAACACTCCTAGAGGCCCTCCCTTCGATATTCCACCAAACTCACAACCCACCACTCCACGCATTCCACCTCAGTGTGCCTTTATTCTCCTTTTGGCACCTTAGGACCTATCAGCCAAAATTCTGAGGCGGGAATTCAAGCATCCACAACGCCTTCGTTGCATTCATTTATGCGCAGTTTTCCACCATTTCAACAACCGAGCATTCTAGACTTTCCCAAATTTCCTCTGGGGCCTCCATTGAATTTTTCACGACCAGACACTCCAGGCTTCCCCAAATTTCCTCCATTCAATTTTCCAAAACGAGACCCTCCACGCTTTCCAAAAACTCCTCAAAGTCCTCTCTTCAATATTCCACCAAACTCACAACCCACCACTCCAGGTATTCCACCTCAACCCCCCTCTAATGCTCCTTTCGACACCCCAGGACCATCTAGTCAATAGAAAATCCCATCCATCTTTGGGGTGTCAGCGTTTGTGTTTGACATATTGTAATGGTTTTACAGGGTTTTTTCTGAAGAGTTCGCGTGCTTGATTTACAGTTATCGTTTATATCATATTGACGATAAAAAGTGTGGTTTGAGGGATAGGTAGGGCCCCTGATTGTGTTGCAATGACAACTCTCGTAAGGATCTACATGTTGGGTGTCAATAACGAACAAGAATATGCTATTTAACAAAATATTTGGCTACGGTGGTACGGTGATTGTGCTGCAACGGATTTGCATGTTGGGTCTCAATAACAACCAAGAAGTTTGTATTTAACAAAATATTTTTCTATTTATATCATGATTATATAAAAGTAAATTTCGTCTTAATCGTGCTCTCTTTGTTTTGCAATACATTAGATAAAAACCAAATTGTTTTGCAATACATTAGATAACAAAGGAAAGTAATGATTATGGATTAAATAACCAATTTGTTTTGCAATATCTTTCATAACTGAGAATAATGATCATGGTTTATAATACCCTTGATGTAGAAATTATAAAATATCAATGTATATCTTGGATTCACTCGATCTAACAGTTTTCTAAAGTTAAACACTGAATCGCTTCTACAAATATTTTGCGGATTTAAAAACAACACAATTGCCAAGCACATGAAGCAAATAAGAATAGATCAAAACCATAACACTAGATATTCTCGGGGAAAGCTTACTGCTCAAAATCCTTCTATCATATAATGTATATTCCACTAGGAATCATGAAACAATTACATACAAAACTCTTCTCACAAGAGCCCTTAGTACATCAACTAATTGTCTCACACCATCATACAAAAATTGGCAAGTTCTTTAGCTAATTTACTGCCTCCAGAGATCCTGCCTTGCTCACACAGTTCCTGATGAATGCAATCCTTAATCACTAGGGTATTTGTAGTTACAATTAGCACAACTGACTTTAACTCACTTAAGTGAATTGAACTGATTTACAACTTGCATTAACAAATGCACCACTGCACTTCCAACTCTGTTACAACTAAAGTCACTTTGCATGTCTCACCAACCAACCTCTTAACTCGAAATTCACTTATCTAACTGATTTGCCACTTCAGTTAACTATTTCCAAGTGCTCATTAAGAATATATTATTTTTTATTGTCCAACTAATATTAAGGATAATAATAGTCGACATGCATCTATAAATAGACATGCAATCTATAAATAGAACTTGCACATACATCTATAAATAGATATGCATCTATAAATATAATTTTCTCATGCATCTATAAATCCACATCCACCTAAAAATAATTTGTGTGGGCCCCACCTAGTGTAGGTGCTTGCTTAATTTTCACTAGGATCAAGGATGTGTTTTTTGGATGCCAATTTCACTCTTTCTTGTCCCAAACTTCAACACTTTATATAAAATAATGATCATAAAGTTTGTAATATCTTTTATAATTAAAAGTAAATATTATGAGTTAATAATTTTATATAAGTCATTTAAATGAAAATGTACGAGACTAATTAATAAATATAATTAAACATTTTGATATCAAATAATGTTTTTCCTTTATTAATTTTAGAAAAAAAAAACATTATTTTTTTAACTCTAAATATTAATAGTAATGATTATCAAGTTTGAAAAATCTTTTATAATTGAAAGTAAATATCAGACATTATTGTGTATCAGATTCCGTAAAAATAATATTGTTGCATTTTCAAATAAAAATATAATAAATTAATTAACAAATATAATTTACACTTTGATATCAAAATGTATTTCTCTTAACATTTTGATAAAGCACTTTTTTTTAATCTAAAATATTACTCAACAAATAGTTTATTTATTTCTATACAAACCATCACATTTCAATTAGCCACATGACATGATTTGGATTGTACAAAACACTTATAACCGAGAACTACATTTTAGAATATTAAACACAACACCTATTAAATATTGATATTTATTTCGAAATAAGAAAGCGTTATTTTCATTTTTGTTGTAATCTTTACCTTTATAATAATATGATATAAATATAAAGAAAATAATATAAAATAAGCTTAGAAATTTTAGAGTGAGTTATTTTTCAGTAATATAATTTTATATTTTATTATTTACATTTCTAAAGAAAATAAAAATATGTGATTTTTATTTATATATTATATAGATAAAAGGTAAGAGATATTTTTACATTCTTAAAATTTGAGATCAAATAATTAAAAATTAAATTTTAATTAGTAAAAATAATGAAAATAATAAGACTTGATTGTTATATTGGAATTCATATCTTAAGAATATTTATGTGTCTTACAATATCAATCCTTTAACAGAAAAATAAAGAAGATCTTTTCATCTTGAAAGATATAGGGTGTTGCCTTAAATAAGTTGTAAAGGAGAAAATTGAGGAGGTTGAAAGTCATGAAATTGCAATCCTGAAATAACTAGTTGTATCTTCATAACCAGTTGTATTTTCATCCTTCAAACTCACAAGCTATTCAATCTAGTAGCCAAGAAAATTTTTCCAAACCATTGACTTGAAGCTTCATTCCTTCTACCTGTAAAAGGAAAGAGAAAACAACCCCCCTATATATAGGACCACCATTCTAATACACCATATTCTACCCAAGTGAGATCTATATTAATTTCACAAAAAAATATTAACCTATATTGCTATAATGTCGATAAAAATAGACTAGAGATTGAGAATATTTTACAAGTCATCATTTCATTGGAGACCACCTAGATATAGATTTTAAAGTCATTAGAGAGGAATGACATACTAATAAAACTAATATCTTTCTTTCTATTGTGGACCAACATTTGAGACGGTGCTTGGAATTTTCCTTTGGTATAGATAGGAAGAGTTATAGGGTCCAACTTTACCATTATTAGTTTGGATATTGTTGGTGTTTGGAACTTTCCTTTGGTATGGGTAGGAAGAGTTATAGAGTCCAAATTTACCATTATTACTTTTGATGTTGTTGTTTGTTGTCATGATTTATTGATTAAAGAAAATTATACAATTCGTCTTAATACTTATATAGTGGGATAAATGTATGGTTGGTTTTAGAATATTTTGGATATTCAGTCATCAGAGTTGTAGTGTCTATATACACATTTCCTAAACTCTCTTATTACAGTTGTAGTGTCTATATACAAATTTCCTAACGTAAACCTCCTAGGATCCTTTCTTCTTCTTTGGAATATTTGGATATTATGGATAGAGGGTAGCTCATTTGTTAGCCATAAATAGTGACTAGTAATTCCAAGGGACTCAATGAATTTGAAGTTTTACCTTGTGACCTATTTTCTTCCCATCTTAACGTGCCTTGGGAAGATTGTTTAACCAAATCAACCTTTGGGACTAGGGTGTATATATTTTTTATAAAAATAAACTTCAATTTTGTTTTGGTTAAAGGGTGTATATATATATATATAAAGAAAAATGACAGTTTTTTCCGTTAAAGAAGAAAATGTGACCATGGGAAACTTGAAATTTGCAAAAAGGGATTAAACATTTTTTCTTGAATAATGGGAATGATATTTTAAAATAAATAGGAAAATATATTTTAGTGTTTGATATAGTCAAAGTGTTACTCACAATAAGGGGAAAGTATAAATCACATGATATTGAAAAACTCACAACAAGGAGAAAGTATAAATGACATGGTATTGAAACAAACAAGACTACATTTGTACATTATTGTTTTTTTTATCTTCATAGTTTTTTTCATTTTGATTTTGTTGATGAGTCTAAACTCATAATCTCGACTTCAACGCTATTATTATCATATCAAAAATAGAAGATGAAAATTGTATATTATTTGTCTTTTTTTTTATTTAACCTTCAAAGATGTTTTTATATATAGGTTGTAGCATATAGATGTTTAACGTTCCATTATGGGCATAAAGACTTAATAATTTAGAGGGAGCTTTCGTTGGAGTTGGTTTTCTCAGCATAATTAAAAATTATGTTTTTCTATACTTCAATATTAGAGAATAATATGAAAGTAACAATTTTGTAAAAGAGCAAGATTGTGCTACATTAATATTTCTTCCATGTATTATTTAGAAATCATATTCTAATAGAATATAATATATGAATTATCATTCTATTATAATATAAAGTTAATTAAATAATTTAAAGGGCATTTTCACTAGAGATTGTTTTTCTTAGAAAATTATATTTGCATGTACTTCATTTTTAGAGATAATATCAAAGCAATAGTGTTGGAAAAGAGTCCAAATGTGCTAAATGGATAGTTATGATATAATATATAAAATTCATATTCAAACAAAAAACAACAAATGATATTTGAATACCTTACAACATTGCAATAATTATGCCCACATTGCATTCTTTTTCTCATAATGGTGAGAAAATTGGGTTTTCCTACATGCATGTAGTACACTCCTCGCATTTTTAGTAAACGTTTCTTGTCACTAAAGGAAAATCAGGTAGAAAGCATATATTTTGAAAGAAGATACATATTTTTTTGAAAAAATGGTAATTAAGCTATTCATGAAGATAAGTGTGTATGCCATTTAAATTATCTTAAATAATGTAAATGAGAAGAAATTAAGTTGATGTCAAGGAGACATTCTTTACTTTTAGAGTTTAAAAGACCACAGTACCTCATAAAACATTACTTCATCATGAGGCATATAGATGAGGAAGTTTATTCAAGCTCAAAAATTTCCTATTGAAATGTATACAAATGATTAGTGTTTCAAATGATTGGATTGGGATTCAACTAATAGAGCATTAGCCTTATGCTTATTGGTAAAAAAAATCATGGTAGAAATTACGGGAAAAACTATTCAATTAATAACCAATGTTAAATATGAAGGAAAATCATATAAAGATTGATTACTGAGTGGATTTTTTAGTTGGAAAACTATAAGAAGATAGGAACACATGATGCCCTTCTACTTTATAAAAATTAATAGAAAATTGATAAATTTTTACCTCAACAACCTTTGCACCCCATTTTGAATGTGGTTTGTTAAGGACTTCTTCTTCGGTAAAAGAAAATGAAGGGTTGTCGTGCATGTTGATACTAGACATTTACCCAATTTTGAATGTGGTTTGTTAAGGACCTCTGCTTCGATAAAAGAAAATGAAGGGTTGTCCTATGTTACTTTCAGTTAAAAAAAATTCTTTGTTATATATTACTGAAAGCTTTAAAATGAATAATTACAACCCAAAAAATGAGAGAGATGAGAAACTCAAGTCCACTGTTGGAAATAAAGAAAGAGAACATGCAAAGAAAAAGAAGACCAAATCAAGAAGAAGATATGAAAACATTCATACTTAGGATGATTCAAAAAAATAAAAAGTTAATGCAACAGTAAATGATATCAATTGGGCCACATACTATCCATGAAACCAAAAAAAACAAAAAAAATGACGAAGTAAAATAACACAAAAATGCAGAGTCCTTAGCAAAAGCAATTACTATGAACTCAAAGGATAATGAGAATTTAAAAAGAGATGGCAAAAGAAGATCAAAAGGAAAGCAGAAGCAAGAGGTAAATTATACATGCATCGACAAGTTTTTTGGAATAGGCATAGCAGGTGCAATGTGCACACAGGTTTGCTTTAGTTCAAAAATAAAAAAAATACATATTGCTAAAAGACTTCAATTCATATGAGAGAAAGATTACAACATATAATGATTGAGTCTTACCTATCCTACTAGTTGTTGGAAATCATTTTTGAATACTACAAATAGATTAAACAAACAAGCACAAATAGAAGCATCCATTATTTTTCATTTTTAAAAGTCATACTTGAGATAAAAGGAAGAATGGTGATTCATGCATATCAACCAATCCCTACAATATCAATCTTCTTTGGATCCACACTCACAACTTCAGCGTGTTCAACCAGAGCCACACGGTGTTCAATTTTTTATCTCGTTTACATTACGAACAATGTATTTTTAAATAAAAATACTATAATGTCTCCATTGAATTTTTAAAAAGGTCAACGAGATATCCAAATTGTGAAAAATCTAAAAAATAATAATAATAGTGAAAAACAAATGCTAAGTTCCACAATGCCGAAATCAAAATCTTATGTAATTTGTTGGTTCCAACTCCACTAAAAAATAACTGTGCAAAGGAACATTAAGCTTGCATACCATGAAATTATTTTCTCTAACAATGTATCTAATGTTGTAACTCCCATCAAACGCTCATGGTTACAAAGAGCGGCTCTTTTTAAAACCTCTGTTGCAATTGGAAGAGTGGAATTGATTGGGTTGCTGATAATATTCATAATGGCATTGGGACAACACTTGATTACCCCTTTGCACAAGATGCAGATGATTCCCGAATTGGTATTGAACAAATCATCCGTAGTCTTCTCAGGATTCCGTGGAATTCATGTAGGGATAATGAGGTGATATATTTCCACCAATGTTGCTTCAAATTTATCTTTTCTCACAAATACACGCACTAAAAAGCACAAAATTTGTGACGATTAAGACCTGAAAACGAAGAAAATAAGAAACCCCTATTTCTTAAAATTGTACATACAATGGAAGTGGTGTCCATATGGCTCAGATCTACAGTGAATAAAAGTGTATTAACAACGTCATAGAGGTGGACTCAAACCAATGGATTCATTTTTGTGAGCATGGAAAGGGGTTGTCCAGTGCCTCATGACGCTCTAAGGATGGCTTTCGTGAATCTAGAAGCCCTGCCTTTCGATTTGCAATCAATGACCTCAAGTACTCCAGCTTAATTATGCATCTTCCTGTCACCCATATTTCCCAAAAGCTCATTATATACAAGAAAAATTGGTTTCGGATGTTGAAATATTGATCCCAATGATACCTCCGAGTGCTCTGGATGGACGAGGTGAACAAAAATTCGAGAGATGGTCCTGTGATGGCAGCTTGTTGGAATTGCATGTTAAGTTGGAGTCGTTAAAATAGCTAATTTACTCCCCTGTGGATATTTAACTATATTTAGAGAGTCATTTAATCGAGTGTATTTAATCGAGCGTTGAATCAAGCCAATTTATGTGATAGATGAATTTGGTAAGTGTGTGCATGTCAAGCTATATTAGGTGAGTTGTTAGTCGAAAAGTTTTAAATACCCATCACCAAGTTCATGTTATTAAGATTGAAGTTTGTGTGATCAATAGAATAGCAACAAATCATGTGTTATTGTGTGTGAATTATTTGTTTTATTTGTGGCTTGACTGTTCTGTATTTCCAACAAATTTGTATCAAAGTGATAAGGTGCTCAAAATTATTCTCGAAAATGAAATTTTTGAAAAGGTGTGGAACTTGAACAACAATGTATAACTTGTCATTCTGAATTAGGCGAAACTTGTTTCATTGAAAAATGACACTATATGCTCCCAAAAACACATGGTTTCCGCTCTCCCAAATAGGCACATTTTCCAAAAATGATAGCTAACATGGAAAAACAATTGGGCAGTGGCAAGCTGCCATATGGCTTCTTTTGGTTAGTCAAAATGTATTTTTTTAAAGCTTGTAGGCTTCTCCACTTATCAGTTGTTCATTTGGTGCCGGTTGGTTTAATTTTATTGGTTGGATATGTGGCCAACCACGTGCTACCACATGGCCCAATTAGAGGTCGCCACGTGGAAGCACAAGAGGCCAAAAAAATTTGTTTTAATGCCAAGCTACAGTCTTGTAGAATTGAAATCATGACCCATCACATAACAGTGCACCACCTAATTTCATGGTCTACAATATTACTTGTTTAAACTTATGGCACAATACATATTTGAATTATGGTTGGCAAAGGAATGGAGGTAGGGGCTAGGGCTTAGACCCAATCACCCAAAAATAATAATTCATAGAACCAATGGTCGTGGTTGGGGGAGCAGTGGTTGGGGTCACTGCCCAGTCCAACATGTGACCAACATTACTTTAACCCCTAGTGGTTAATGTGACTGCCGAATTTTTATTTTAAAATTTGTTGATTTAAAATGTATTATAATAGTTTTAAATTTTGATTTTAGGTGCCACTATGCATTTTAACATTTTGGCAATCTCTCCCACAATTTCAAGAAATTGTCACTCTATTATCTGGAAATTAGGTGAAATTCAAGGATCGGTCTGGATTTTGGGGAAATGGCAGAGTGATTAGCAAGAAAACCAGGGAGGCTAATAACTTCTCCAGTTTTAGACCAATTTTAGATGAGAAAGAGGCTAGACAGGAATTTTTGTGAATGCTGGAGCCACTAGAGAAGGTTTCAATGTTGTTTGAGCATTGTAAATGTATGCAATCATAGTATTGAGAATAATTGAAGAGGGCCAAGCCATTGGAAGCTGGACCAAGGATATGTAGCCCAGGAGGGGTGAACTCCTTCATCAGCTATTGTTGTGTTACTCTTTATGGTGATGTCATGTCTATTTTATGTTGTTGGTCAATGATTTTTCATGTTTATTTTCTCAAGAAATTTACATAAAAACACATAAACACTCAGTTTTATGTTGCAATTTACCTTATAATACTCAACCACTTTCTTTATATTCTGAAGAGGAATTTAGCACAACAAAACTAATTTTCCCATTCAGATTGAGTTTGTATTAGGGAACTGGGTTTACTTGTGCAAGGAGGATTTAATTTTTTTGCAAGTGTTTAAATGCTCACAAGGTTGATGCTCAAAAGAGGAGAAGGCGAGCTTGTGGGTTTAGGTTCTCAAGTTGGAGCAAGGAGAAGGAGGACACAGTTTCCCCAATCTTCACCACAATATTCAGCTCGTATTGTACCTGAGGCTTTAGTTAGCATGTCTCATGAAGGAATAAATTATAACATGATAGAGGATGAGAAGGCGTTTAGTAAGGATTTCTTTGACATGATAGAGAAGGTGAAAGTCCTCCATGAATAGAGGAATACAAGGTTGTAGGGTGAAAGCTCCAAGCCTCCAACATGAAAGGTTTCTCCAGGAGGAGGAGGTAATGGAAATGGTGATAAGCCACCATCTACTCCACCATTATCCTCACCACCATCCTCATCTTCCTCTTCATCCTCTTCCACTACTACAATCCTTACTCATACTCATCAACGTACCTTAAGAGGAATTGGTGAAACACCCTTGTTAAAACTTGATATTAAATTTGAGCTGCCTATGTTTAATGGTGAAGTGAATGCAGAGAGGCTTGAAAATTTGGTTTTTCAGTTGGAGGTATACTGCAGGATTCAAAACCTTCAACATTATGATACAAAGATTCAACTAGCATCCTTGAGACTAGAGGGTGAAACACTAGTATGGTGGGAAGCCAAGAAATAAGATGAGATAAAAAAAAACATGGAAAGATCTCAATACCTTGGTCTGATTTAATTGCTACATTTAAAATAAAATTTAACCCTCTAGCATATATGCAGAAATTCATCATGAATTGGACAAACTTTAGACAACTTAAAGGTCAAAATGTGCAAGATTACACCTCAGAATTTAGAAAAAGGTCTATTATGTAAAGTGTTTATTTGCAATCACAAGACATGTTGTTGAAGTAGATATGGGGTTTACATAGCTACATAAGGAATACTATCCTTATGTTCAATCCCACTAGTCTATATGAGGTTTGTGTGCAAGCCACTGACCTTGAGGCAAGAGGGAAAAATATTCCAGAAGAGGGTAAAAAGAAGCCATTTAAGGGTGGAGAGAAAGGAAAGGGTTTCAAAGAAAAAGTAAATAAAAATGCATCCATTAAGAAGGAAGGAGATAAAATAACATGGAAACGTTGTTCCAAATAGGGTCACGATGAGGACCATTGTCAGAAGCTTCATCCATAGCTGAGGACCAAGAAATTCAAAAACAAGGGGAAACAAAAAACAACTACAACCACACAACAGGATTTGGGATTTGATTTAGTTCATGAAAATAAAATTATAGACATGGGTATGAAAGGAAAATAATCCATTGATAGCACTAGTTCATCAAAATTTCACACTAGTACACCAAATGAAGAAATAATGATTGAATTATTCCATGTGAGGGTTTTTACAAAACATACAAAAATCGACACACTATTTGATAGTGGGTCGTTAGCCAATTTGATATCTCAAGACTTAGTCAAGAAACTTAATCTTGAAACAATTCCACCTCCCAAACCATATTCATTGGGTTGGATATGCAATAACACAAATTTACAGGTTACAAGAAAGCGTGTTCTTCTGTTTTCAATCACAACAAACTTCATTGACGAAGTTGAATTAGATGTTGTACCGCTTGATATTTCAGGAATTGTTTTGGGTAGTCCTTACCTCTATGATAGAAAAGCCATCTTCTATCACCATGAAAAAAATTACCAGTAGTTCAAATATGGTGTGAATTATATTGTGAGAGCTCATCACAAGAAACTAAATCTTTCGTTATTTAATGCAAGACGAATGAAAATACTAGTGAGTTTAAGCAATAATTTTGTGCTTCTTATGATTAAACCAAAGAATGATGTTGATTATGAAGAATTTCAAGGTTTTGATGCAAAGTTTAAATATAATTTGGTTGAAGTCGTTAATCAAAATAGTGAGATTTTTCAGTAATCAAAGGGATTACCTCCCCAGAGGGGAATCCAACATGAAATAAAGTTGTAGCAAGATTGACCTCATCCTAACATTTGCATGTATAGCATGTCAGTGTTGCTGAGTGTTGAAATTAAAAAAAAATCAAGAGTTGTTGGACAAGGATATCATCCGACCAAGTACTTTGCCATGTGGGTCACCTATTGTGTTATTGTCAAAGAAGGATGGAACATGGCACGTGTGTAGATTTCCGTGAATTCAAACAAATTACGGCAAAGAACTGTTACCCAATTCCTAGAATAGATTACTTACTTGATCAATTGAAATATGCAAGTTATTTTACTAAGTTGGACTTAAGGAGTGACTACCATAAAATTAGAATTGATGAAGGTGACATTTGGAAGATAGCGTTCAAGAAAAAACAAGGTTTTTTTGAATGTCTAGTTATGCATTTTGGTTTATGTAATGATTAGGGGAATTTTGAGGTCTAAAATGGGCCTCATAAGAAAAATGTACAAAAAAATAAACTTTATAACAACCAATAGGATTCAAGATGATGATGTCAACCATGGGGGATGATTCACCATTTTTTAAATAAAAGGGTAAAAATATTAAAAAATAATAAAATAGTAAAACTACTTTTTCAACTCGTATTTTCAACTTATCTCCCAAAATTTTTACTCAAATTTCGAGCGGGAGTACTCGTTGGATGTGAAATTTAATTCCTCATCCAAGGAGTACCCATGTTGCATACTTTCGATGAACTCTACTACACGAAAAATGAGAAATACATAAAAAAACGTGATTGTAATCACGTTTTTTTATGTATTTCTCATTTTTCGTGTAGTAGAGTTCATCAAAAGTATGCAACATGGGTACTCCTTGGATGAGGAATTAAATTTCACATCCAACGAGTACTCCCGCTCGAAATTTGAGTAAAATTTTTGGGAGATAAGTTGAAAATATGAGTTGAAAAAGTAGTTTTTTCATTTTTCCCTCTAAAATTTGATGATGTCATCAAATCTTATTTGATTTTTTCCACTATTATTTTATAATTTCCTTAGGAGGCCCATTTTAGACCTCAAAATTCCCCTAATGCTCCAACTACCTTCATGTGTGTGATGAATGGTGTGTTGAGGCCATTTATTGATGTGTTTGTCATAGTATACTTAGATGATATCTTTATTTTAAGTAAATCATGTGATGAACAGGTCATGAATGTAATAAAAGTATTTTATGTCTTAAGGAAAGAATTTATTTTTGAAGATGTCAAAATGTGAATTTGGTAAAAAAATATTGGTGTGCTTGGGGCATATTGTTAGAGGAGGCCAGTTGAAGATAGACCCCTCTAAGGTTGCGTTCATTGTGAATTTGCTAATTCCCAAGACAGTCACGGAGGTAAGAATATGTTTGGTAGCAACCAAATATTGGAGTAAGATTATTTCTATCTTCTCTTCTATCATAGCTCCATTGCATGCATTGACTAGTGTGAAAAAGGTCTTCTAGTGGGGAGGTGATAAGAAAAAATAATTCAAAGCTCTGAAAGAGAATATCAATTCGTCCCTGTTACTTGCACTACCGGGCTTGAGACAAGCATTTGAGATTGAAACTGATGCAAGCGACTATGCTACAACATTATCAGCCCATTTCATTTCATTTAGAAACTTTCAATGCTGTAGTGATTAAATATCGTACTTATGACAAGGAGCTTTATGCATTGGTTCAAAGTGTGAAAAAGTGGAAACACTACTTGATGGGAAAGGAAACCATCATACACGTTGACCACCAACCATTGCAATACCTTTAATCGCAAACTAAGTTGCAACAATCAAGGCACTTTCGATGGATGGGTTTCCTACAACAATTCCACTTGGTAATTAGGTATAAGAAATCTATATACAACAAGATTTCTGAGATTCTTTCTAGGCCTATTGTTAGTATAGCTACTTGAATCAAGCATAATTCTGTTTTGCATGAAATTTAGGTTGAGAAATATGCATTCGATAATGACTTTCAAGATGTTTATGCAAACTCTATTCAAGGCAACCAAGTAAAGGAATTGGATTTCCATGTACATAATAACTTGTTGTATCATTTGGCTAAGTTTTGTATTCCATAGGGGGATAGAGTGAATGTCATAAGGGAAGCACACAATTCTCTTATTGCTAGATATTTCAGTGTAAGAAAAATAGTGTCAAAACTTCAGAGGTATTGTTATTGGCATTGTATGCTTGAAAGTGTGTCATGTTGCATTGTGTTGAGTCAATAATCCTAGCAATAGGAGGTTTGGATTCTACACAACACTTCCCGTTACTTCACATCCATGCGAAAAATTTTCTATCGATTTTGTAGGATGTCTTCCATTGTCAAAAATAGGTCATGATTATTTGTATGTATTTGTAGATATGTTCAGAAAGATGTGTATATTAATGCCATGTAAAAATAAAATCACAGTTGAACAAACAACTCAACTCTTCTTTTAGCATGTTTGGGTTCATTTTGGGTTGCCCACACCTACCGTTAGTGATCGAGAGTCTAGATTTGTTCAAAAATTTTGGTCAAGTTTGTGGGACTTGATGGATACCAAGTTGAAAAAGAGTACAACCTTTCATCAACAAGTAGATGGTCAAACTAAAGTGGTCAATCGAACAGTCATACATATTCTTTCGAGGATATTGAAACAAACATTGTAAGTTGTGGTATGAACAATTTCATTACATTAAGCATGCTTACAACCGTGAAAAACACTCCTCTACATAAACATCGCCATTTTATGCATGTCTTGGATACTTACCTAGATCGCCATTGGATTTCATTTTTGGGAATGATGTTGCTATTGATGGCCATAGAAACATAGAAAAAGACAATAATTTCATAAAAAAAATTCAGTTTATACATCAAACAATTCAATATCAGCTTGAAAAGAGCCAAGGAAAGTACAAAGCAAGGCACGACCAGCATCATGTAGATAACAAGTTCCAAGTTGGTGACGAAGTTTGGCTTCACATTAGCAAAGAGAGGCTTCAAGGGGAAGGTAAAAAACTGAAACCAATCTCTTATGGTCCTTTGAAAATTTTGGAAAATATTGGTGACAATTCCTTCAAGTTCTATTTTCCTTCATACATGAAAATTTACTCTGTTGTTAATGTTGAGAACTTAATGTTGTATGAGCCTCCTTTGACTGAAGATCAAGGAGAACATGTTCAGATTTCATCCATTCAAGATTTTTCTCCTGAATACCTTGATGAGCTTCAACAAGACACTATCCTTGACAGAAGAACAAGGACATGAAAAAGAGGGAGTTTAGACTACCTTTGTGTGGGGCTAAAAGGAACTAATCCAAGCAAGGCTCAATGGACTGAGATTGGAATGGTGAGGGCAGAGTACCATAATTTTTTGAACAACTGAAAATGATCTTTTGGGGTCCAAAATCTTCCAATGGGGAGGAGTGATCAGGTGCTCAAAATTATGCTCAAAAATGAATTTTTTCATAATGGTGTGGAACCTGCGACCATGTACATATCGTTTTTATGAATCTGGCACAACTTGTTTTGCAAAAAACTGACACCATATGCTCATAGAAATTTGTTCTTTCCTCTTTTCTGAACATAATTTTTTTCCAAAAATGATAGTTGGCAGGGAAAAAAAGTTTGGCCAATGGCACGATGCCATGTGGCCTCTTCTGGTTGGTCGAAATGTAATTTTTTTCAAACTTTCATTCTTCACCACTTATACGTTGTTCATTAGGTGCTGATTGGTTGAATTTTATTAGTGTGAAATGTGGACAACCACATGTTGTCATGTGGCCCAATTGGAGGCCGCCACAAGGCAGCACGGGATGCCACGAAAATTTGTTTTAATGCCAAACTGCACTCTGGTGGAATTGAAATGGTGATCTATCACATAAGAGTGCATCACCTAACTACATGGTCTACTATATTACTTGTTTAAACTTATGGCACAATACATATTTGATTTATGGTTGGTAGAGGTATGGGGTTAGGGGTCAGGGCTTATCGCTAACCCCCCCCCCTAAACAATTTTTCATAGAGCTGATGGCCGTGAACAGGGGCACGGTGGTTGGGACCGCCACATAGACCATTGTCCAATCCAACATGTGACCAGTACTACTTTAATCGCCAGTTGTTAATGCGACCTCCGAAATTTTATTTAAAAAAAATTGATTTAAACCACATTATAATAGTTTTAAATTAATATTTTAGGCTCTATTTTTATTTTTAATGGTACAACAATTTCACTCCAAATTTTGGGAAATTGTCGCTCTGTTAGTAAAAAATGGGGCAAAATTGTAGGACCGGTCCTGATTTTGGGGAAAATTTTGAGTGGTTAGGAAGGAAACTAGGGAGGCTCATAACTTCTCCATTTTTTTGACTAATTTCAGATGAGAAAGAGGCCAAACAAACATTTTTGGGCATTCTGGAGCCATTGGAGCAGGTTTTAGAGTTTTTTAAGCATTGTAAATATATGTAATCGCACTTTTGAGCATAATTGAAGAGGGCCAAGTCATTGGAAGCTGGACCAAGGAGATGTAGCCCAGTAGGGGTGAACTCCTTCATCAAGTGTTTTTGTGTTACATTTTATGGCGTTGTTCATGTCTATTATATGTTGTTGTTCAATGATTTTTTCATGTTAATTTGCTCAATAAATTTACATAAAAACTTAGTTTTAACTTACAATTTACCTTATAATCCTTAAGCACTTTGTTTATATTCTAAAGAGGAAAATAGCACAGAAAAGAAAATTTTCCAATTCAGATCATGGAGCGAGGTTACAGAGAGTCAGGGAGGACGGATCAACAATAATCCATGTGTGAGAAGAGAAAATTTATTTATTTATTTTTTTTTATTTTTTTTTATTTTATTTATTTATTTATTTTTTTTTATTTTTTTTTATTTTTTTTTTTTTTATTTATTTTTTTTTTTTTTTTTTTTCTGTTGTTTAAAGCAATAACGCACCTCATACATTATATACAGGGCGTTATAATGTAGGTTCCTTCTGTAGAGAAATGAACACGCAGATTACTTATATCAACAACTGCGTTAGTACACTAACTTTGGTCTTGATAACTATGGATAATGTTATCACACAAGGTGTCATCACTTCTGACACCTTAGTTCTTAAAAAAAAGGTCAACAGATTGTACGCTTGATACGCGTTAGTGCAAAGAGTTACCAAATGAATATTTAAAAGGATTAATGAGAGTTATAGTTTTAAAGAGGTCCTTTTATAAAGGTCACGTGAGTATATAAGAGGACATTTTTTTAAAATTATTTTCGAAAAGATATTATAATAAGGTTTTAAAAAGGAGCTTATTAAAAAAGTCTTTTTTATATAAAGTTTTTTCATAAAATAATTTTTATATAAAAATAAAGCTTAGGGTTATTTTTTTTAGCTTTGAAAAGCTTACAAAAAGAGAAACTTGTTAGTGTTTCAGAAGGAAATTTTTTTGAATAAAGATGGCAACATCGAGTTTCTAACCACAACTTCCTTCTTTCACAGGGAAAAATTTTGATGTATGGGCCTTTAATATGGAGACCATGTTGAGGGTGCATGATGTTTAGGATCATGTCAAGTTTAGGTTTACAAATCCTGAGAGTGGAGCAGAAGAACGATCTGACTAATGTAGAGAGATAAAAATGGAAGAAAGAAAAATGGAATAATGCACAAGAGTTGTTGCTTATCCAAGAAATAGTGGATCGGGAAGTGTTCCAGAATATTATGATCATGTTTTCAAAAAAGGAAGCATGGGAAACATTGGCAACAAGATATACAGGTATGGCCAAAGTCAATATTGTTAAATTGTATAATACTAGGAGAGATTTTGAAAGTATGCAGATGAAGGAGATAGACGACATCGATTCTTTCATGAATTGGGTCATGAATTTCATAAATTAGTTAAAAATTTATGGTGAAGATATTAAATATCAGACATTGATTGATAAGGTCATTAGATATTTGTCTAACAAGTTGGATGTTGTCGTAGCAGCGATAGAAGAAGCCAATGATTTGGCAACACTAATAGTTGACGAGTTTATGGGATCACTCACATGATGCAAGGATAGACAGAAATAAGGATTCCACTTTAGAAAATGCTTTCAAAACTCAAGTTTATACTTCAAGAGGTTGAGATAGAGGTAGATCAAGTGGTAGAGGAGGAGGCAGAATATATGACGATCAAAGAGATGGAAAAGAAGGTCAAGAACATGAAAGTGGAAGCAACAGTAGAGGCTTCAACAATATTCAAAGATTTTACAAATCAAAGGTGAGATGTTATTATTGCAATAAATTTTGTCACTATTCCCGTGATTTCAAGAGGAGGATAGTTGATCAAGGAAACCAAAGAGCTAATATTAGTACAGATAATACTACCTCCATGTTCCTAGCTTTCCATAACATGTATGAACCTTCTGGTAATGTGTTTCTATTAGACAGTGGTTGTAGTAACCACATGACATGCAATAAGAGTTTGGTTTCAAATCTTGATCAATCTCTGAAGACAGAGGTAAATTTGGGGGCTGACAAGACTATGGATGTAGATAGAAAAGGAGTGGTTAACATTCTTACCAAGTAGGGGGAGTCGAAGGCAATCTCAGAGGTATATTGTTTTCCTAGTCTTGAACACAATTTGATGAGTGTTCCTCAATTGACAGGAAACGATTACAGAATTATCTTTCACGGACAAGATTGTGTTATACATAATAATACCCCAAGGCAGCAACTGATAGCAAAGGTGTATATGACGAGGAACATACTCTTTCCTCTAATTATGAATTACGGTGATCAAGTTAATTCGTTTACAATTTCATGTTCTAATGATTATTGGTCATGGAACTTTCAGTTTCGACAGTTGCATTTTTTTGCTTTAAGATAATTACAGTAGAAACATATGGTCAGAGGTTTACCTCCCAACAAAGAACCTACTACTACTTGTGAGTATTGCATATTGTGAAAGAAACATTGTGAAATTTTTCCAAAGGGACTTGCATACAGAGAAAAGCAACCACTTCAGTTGGTGCATATAGACTTTTGTGGGCCTATGAGGACACAATCGATGGGTAGAAGTTGTTATTTTTTCAATTTTATTTATGACTATAGTAGAAAGATATGGGTTTAGTTCTTGAATCAGAAGTCTGAAACTTTTTAAAAGTTAAAAGAATTCAAAGTCTTAGCAAAGAACCAAAGTGATCAATAGATTAAGGTAGCGAGGTCAGATCATGGTGGAGAATATGATTTGAGCGCATTACATGAGTACTGCAAAGAAAATGGAATCAGAAGATATTTTACAACTAAGTACACACCGTAGCAGAATGGTGTAGTAGAGAGGAAGAACAAAACAACTATGAACATGAAAAGGAGCATGTTGGAAGTAAGAAATTTTTCAAATGAGTATTGAGCGTAAGAAGTTGCATGTGTTGTTTATATGATAAACATATCACCTATAAAGAGTGTGATTAACAGAGTAGTAGAAGAAGCATGGTCAGGTATGTCATCCAGCGTATCTCATCTCAGAGTTTTTGGATGTGTAGCCTATGCACATGTACCTCATAAGATAAGGGCTATATTAGATGATAAAAGTGAAAAATGCATATTTATTGGTTATAGTGAGTAATCAAAAGCTTACAAATTGTATAAAATTGTCGCCAAAAAGACCATAATTAGTAGAGATATTGCGTTCAAAGAATAAGAGTCATGGAATGGGAATGTAGACAAAACCATTAATGCACGATCGTTGTTGATGGAAGAGGATGATGTGGTAGATACGGAGTAGCAAGAATCAAAAGAGAAGACACCAAATAGAGTAACACCAGCAAGGAATTGAATATTTTCTTAGCAACATGTATCTTCAAGCAAATCAACAAACCAGAATTATCTGAGCAGCCTATTAGGTGATGAATGAACCAATGGTAAGAGAAACATGAGAATTTTGATAGATATTTTTGATGATTTGGGTGTTAGTCCAAGTTTTGCATTATTTGAAAGATCTTGGTCTCATGAAATATTTTCCTTGCCTAGAAGTTGAGAAATCCAAAAAATGAATTTTTATTTTTCAAAATAAGTATGCTAGAGATTTGCTGAAAATATTCAGTATGGATAATTGCAAACCTGTACCTACACCAGTTGCAATAGGTACAAAGTTAAGTAATGATGATGAAGGATCGGATGTCAATCCAACTCTATTCAAAATATTGGTTGGAATCCTCATGCATCTCACAGCTACAAGATCGGATATCATGCAAGGAGTGAATTTGATTTCCATATTTATGGAGACTCCAAAAGACACATATTGGAGAGCAAGAAAATTAATTATGATATACATAGCAGGAACTAGAGATTGTGTAATAATGTTTTCAAGCACAAAAAAGAAATATTTCATTGGATACAGAGATAGTGATTTTGCAGGTAGTTTGGATGATAGGGAGAGCACTTCCAGTTATTTTTTTCATCTTGGTTCAGGTGTGATAGAATGGGCATATAAGAAGCAGCCTATCATGGCACTTTCATCAACAGGAGTGGAATATGGTGCAGCAACATCAACAACATGTCAAGAAGTATGGTTAAGAAGAGTATTGGATGAACTCAAGCAGAAACAACAAGCACTAGTAGAAAATGATGAAATTAGTGACTAGGTGACTAAAAAGTTAGTCACCACAATTATTTCAAGTGAATTACTACTAAATTTGAGAAATTTTAAGTGACAGAACTAAAAATGACTAACTTAAACGACTAATTTAGTTTAGGGATAAAATATATGACTATATAATAAGTGACCAAACTAAAAACGACTAACTAAAATGACTAATTTAGTCCAGGACTAAAATATATGACTAGATAATAAGTGACCAAACTAAAAACGACTAACTAAAATGACTAATTTAATCTAGGACTAAAATATATGACCAAATAATAAGTACAACAAGTGTATGAATTAGTCATTTATGTTAGTAATTGTTAATTGTGTCACTCTAGAAATGAAATATTGCAATTTTGATATTGAAGTGTGATTTGGTCGAATTTTATTGGTTGCAGTGTATTTTGGTGGCCCAATGGGAAGCTTCCACGTGGCCCAACTAGAGGCCACCACGTGGCGCCACCACATTGGCTAAAAAATTGTTAAAGGTTGAAAGGCCTTGGCAGGAATCAAACCGATGACCTGCCATAAAAAACTCCAAAGCCTTACCATCTCACCTATAGGTGGTTCTCAACCATAATGTCTGCCACTTATATTTGAACGACATATATGGGCGCGTTGGGAGGAAGGGTCGAGTGGTGAGCCCTGACCCCAGGTAGTCGTATCACACCCACAGGACCTGTCACGGAGGCAGACTAAGGAAAGGAGCATGGACCAACCCTAACTCCTAGTCATTTTCATAGCCCATGTTCACTTAGTCATGTTCACAAACCCACATATTTTAACTATAAGAAACTTTTTATTATTAATATTATCTCTCTCTCTCTCTATATATATATATAAAATTCGTGGATATGGTTGCAATATTCATTCATGATTTCAAAATATATTTTCACTGATCTTTTATTCTTAAGATTTGTAGGAAAATTATTTAAAAATAAAATCTTTGAAGATAGCTTATACTCTAGTTAATAACATATTTACCATAGTTTAATTTCCAGTATAATTTGAGTAAATCTTTGCATAAAAAATGGATATGAATACTTAACTAGGATTACTTCCATAATTATCTATGTGTTCCTTAACACTTATGTAAAAGTACAACTATAAATGTATAGTTTTATTAGTGGTTACTACCCATCAAGTAAATAATTTGTCCACTTCACTTCTCATTTTTTTTTTTAAATTTCCAAAACAAATCTATATAGAACTGTAAACATATCTATATAAAATTATATTTTACTATTAAGTATTAATAATTTAAAATATATGAAAATAATTATAAATATTCAATTTCCTAACTATCTAAAAATAGTAACCTTCCAATCAATATAAAATTATATTTTCCAATTAAGTATTTTCAATTTAATCTATATAGAATTCTATTTTCCAATTAAGTATTATTAATTTAAAATAAAATATATGTAAATAATCATAAATATTTAATTTGGTAATTCACTGAAAATAAAATTAACGTTCAAATCTATATAAGATTCTATTTTTCTTATTAATTAATGTTATTAATTTAAAATATTTTTAAATAGTAATAAATATTCAAATGTGTAACTATGGCGCCATAATGAATATCCTATGTGTAACATTAATTTAAAATATTTTTAAATAATAATAAATATTCAAATGTGTAACTATGGCGCCATAATGAATATCCTATCAATTGTGTAACTATGAAAATAAAAAGGGCGCCATAGTGAATATCATTTCAGAAAAACAGTGTTGTCCGCCCCATTCGACCTCTTCAATCATCTAGGGCAAACGGTGATGAAAAACCTGAGCAAGATGTTAGATCACGCCGGAGGAAAAGGAAAATTTACAGCAAAAGGAAGAAGAGTACTCATCCCTCGGCACCACTGCAAATACATGGTTGCAACCTAATGTAAGTGGTGAAGGACTGACAGCTCGTGAGGGGGACAATGATTTCAGAAAAATAGTGTTGTCCACCCCATTCGACCTCTTCAATCATCTAGGGCAAACAGTGATGAAAACCCCGAGCAAGATGTTAGATCACGCGGGAGGAAAAGGAAAATTTACAGCAGAAGGAAGCAGAGTACTCATCCCTGGGCACCACTACAAATACATGGTTGCAACCTAACGTAAGTGGCGAAGGACTAGCAGCTCGTGAGGGGCACAATGCTGCAATAATTGATCACCGTATATCTATATTGGAAGTTTTCAAAAAGCTCAAGATGAATCTAAAGAGATATATTACAACGACCTTTACATACTAGACACAGGTAATCCACTCTGTTGTTAGTCTCCTTTATTGTTTATGTAGGGTTATGAATTTTGGTCGGTTGTTGAAAATTTCATTTCATAAATTGATTTGTGGATGCATGTTGATGTTCACTTCGATGGTTTATTTTTGGATTATTTTACATTTACGCTGGTTTGCTACCATAGAAATGGCGTAGCACGCATTGAAATTTAATTACATTGTTGGAAAATCTATCTTTGTATTGGTAGGACATATGTAGTTTTATATTTTTTCATTTTTATTATGTTCTTTTCTTCTTTTAAGATTATGCAATTAAAAAAAAAAAATTTAACAATCTTTTTCCCAGTTTTTGGATGTTTTGGCATAAAGGCTTCTTTATCATTTTCTATGTGGAGATAGGGCCAATTTAATAACTAGCTGTTGAGATCTCAAAGCGTTTTTAGATTTATGGTGAACACTTCAACAAACCCTAATCTAGCCAAACAAAAAGCTTAACAACAATTTGATAATGATCACACTGGAGATGAACCTATCCCATGAGCTTTAAAAACTTAAAAAGAAATTCAACACAAGATTGAAAAGTTCACTGTACAATTTCAAGTGCTTAAGAAGATCATAAGGATTTTTAAGATTTACAGTAAACACTTCAACAAAGCCTAATGCAGCCAAACAAAAAAAATTACACTTTAATAATGATCACACTACAGATCCTTGGATGCAGGTGAATAGACAGGCCTTGCTGGAAGGCCACATGGCCTCTCTGCTGTCATGTAGCTAGCCTCACCACGAGGCGACACCTGCTTCAGGCGTGAGTTCCTTAAATAACCTCAGCTAGTTGACGATCTCATTCATTTCTGGGCATTCACTCTGGTGTACTGAGAATTCAATTCTACCTCGACCGCTTCGCTGCATTCATTGGCCTTTTATGGGCAATGGCACTATCTCCCCCCTGCATTCTTCATGCACCTCCATCCGGTTCTCTCTCAAGCTTGCTTTGCAAGTTCTTGTTCTTTGTTATGCTTGTCCCCACTGTGCATCTGTTGCTCATGCTGCCATCCATTAGCCCTCCGCTCATCCGTTTCACGTTGTTGCACATCCATCCCCTGCTCATCAGTCTCTTTCCGCTCATTGTGTCGCTCCCTTTCATCCCTATCACTCCACAGAAATCATGCCTCGCCACCATCATATGTGTTTCCACAGTGGTGGTGGTTGTGGTGGTCCCTCTCGCCCTCCAATTCCACTCTTGGCGGAGCGCATTGTGGCTTTCTCGGTGGACTTGGATGCACCAAAGGTTTCTGACCCCAAGATTCTTTAAGCCCATCTCTCAATTCGAATTCCAGAAATTCAACAAGACAATTCCATCTCTAGTTCGAGGAAGAGGCCGAGAAAATCCACATTTTCTCTCTCTTCTTCCCCAATGCCCAAAAAAATGGTGGCCGTACCTGTCAAAACCCTGGAGGAAACCTCTTACAGCATGGGCAACAACTCTGTTGATGGTGTCAGGCAACCTGACAATGCGGAAGACATAGGCACTCGATCCACCTCCATGTCAGAGCTGGCTCCTCAGCTCTCCAAGAAGGAGGAAGCTCTCTCTGATGATGGGTGCTACATTGTGGAAGAACCTCCGCATATGCAACAACAGGACGCAAAGGACAAACTTCAGTAGTGCCATCGCTCCTTTGTCTCCAGTATTTTCAGGCCTTGCTACAGTTTCTTTGCTTACTTTTCTTATGCACAATAATCTTAGTTTTATGACTACTCTGTCAATAGCTGGTTTCCCCATCTGGGGCAGCTTCTCCTATGTTTTATGGTACTCTCTATGAGTTGGTTTTCCCCCTGGGGCAGCTCCATTTCTGATTTTTTGAACTATCTCTGCGAGCTGGTTTCCCCCCATGGGGCAACATGACTGTACTTTTTTGTACTATATAATAGAAATTAGTATAATTCAGAAAAAAAAATGATCACACTACAAATGTACCCATAGCATCAACTTGAGAAAGAAATCCAACATAAGAGAAAATATCACCATCGAAACACAGGAACTCAAGAAGAGAGTGCTATAGGTAAGTTGCATCGAGGATTTTTTCAATTAAACAACTTGAATAAATGATTTACTGTCGAAAATGTAGCGAGCAAGGTATTTTGGCTTGTGCCTTAGCCAGTGAAGACCTTGAATTTTCCTCATGAGTTAGAATTCAGTTAGGATGAGTTATTTCTAGTTTACTGGAATAATCATCAATTTAGCATGCGTGGAGTTCGATCTTCAGTTATAAGAGGAGTTTTCATCAGTTTAACTACATGATTGGGTGGCAGTTATGAGTTCAGTTAGAACATGTTCGAGCTTCAATCTTGATTGAAGGACGAACAAGTTAAGAACTCCAGTGTTGATTGGAGGGAGAAAGAGTGACACTCTCAGTTAACTCGTCAATCAAAAACTCGAGTTCTAAATCTGAAATAGCCTAATTTACTATTTAGCATGGATCAAATTTATAAAGAGAGGAAAAATACACAAGGAAAGGACAATTTTTTTATGCACAAAGGTTTGTGTGACAAGACAACTCACGAGTTTGTGAGAGGAGCCTTGATTGTGGAGAGTGCAATAATTGTGTCCTAAGAAATAGGAGGAACAAAAGTGCTAGGGAATAAGAGATTGATTGTGTGCAGAGCTTGTGTCCTAAGCAGTAGTAAGTCACAAGTGTGCAAGATTAAGGAGAAGAGAGTAGAGTTTGTAGAGAAAGTCAAGGTGGCAACAGAGGATGAATTGTGTGCAGGAACTGAGATCAAGTTGTGATCAAGGAAAGCCAAGATCAATTATATTAGCTGAGATTTTTGTGAGAAGAAGAAAACTTTCTCAAGAGAGACAAATTGCTTTGTAATAGATCGAAGTGCTCAATAAAAATCAATAAAATAGCCACATCAAGGAGGAAGATTTTCCCTGTTGGGTTTCTTGAAAAAAAAATAAGTGTGTCTTCTGTGTGATTGTCTTTGTTGAGAAATTCTGAGTTTAACCCTGGCTAGATGTTGCATATAGTGTTTTAGTTGCCTTTCCTAATCACACACATTCCAATATACCAGGACAAAGTAAATATATCAACTTACTTCACCAAACATCATCCAAGATCTACCATAAGCATCCATCAAAAGAGACCACACAATTTCCCATTGCACCCAAGAAAGAAAAGTCACTCAACTCTTCCATCCATAGCCAAATTGTAAGAGAGAAAAATACAGAAATTTTAGATCTTCTAAGAGATTTCTCCCCCAAATCCAACCATGATAAAATGAAAGGAAAGCACCTATATTTATAGAGGAGGTGCTCAATTTTCCTTGCAGTGAAATATTATTTTACTAAGCTAAAATCCTCAATTCTAGCTTAAGGAGGTGCAAAGTCCCTCTTGTACAATTAATTAACGAAAATTACATGAATTTAGGGGAACTCATGCCACATGTACAATGATGAACGAGAATGAGCCCTCACAAAGTGCCCATCTCCATAAATGAAGGGGTGAAGGGCTTGTTGGCATGGCATCCAGCCTCCCAAGGCCCATCAACAACATAGCTTATCTAAGAAGTCTTTAAATCTGCCCACAAAAAGCCTCTAAAATGGGCAGACAACCCCAAAAATTCTCCTCCAAGGTGGGTACAAGGGCTCCCAATGCCATTGAATAAGTGGGAGAGGGGGACCTTCAATTTCCTCCACAGCTGTAACAAATCCTCCACTAAACAAGGGATTTCCACCTCCAAATGTCTTTCAAAGTGGGCACTAAACCCTTTTTCTCTGATATAGGCTCATGTACATCCAATAAATGACCCTTCAAAGGGTGTATAGACCTTTAAAATATTTATTATAAGGGTCACACAACCGTTATGAAGTGGGCACATGGCTCACAAAGCAAGGCAAAGGAATGACCAAAGGGAAAATTGCGCCTCCAAGATTCCTCCAAGTGTAGAGTGCTTCAAAGTGAACTCATATGGCTCCTTTAAAGGTGGGAAAACTCATCCTCTGGGTCCTCATAAGCTGGGTTGACCACCCCATTTCTTCCATGTGTCTGTTGTGCAAAGAAATGGGCTCTTCAATAGGAAATCCCCCATAGGATGAGAAAATTACTCCTAGCAATGGTCACAAGACTTTACATGCATAGGTAAGCCCATCATAAATTTCATTTCACGTGTACAAATCACCTTAAATAAAGGTTGGTTCCAACAAAAAAATTTGATTTTGGCCCAAATTTAGGTTGTCCTCCCCCCCCCTCCTTTAATTTTTTTTTTTAATTCCAGTGCACATACCTATATATATTATACACAGGAGAGATACCTTACACCAATTAATTCTCTTGGGAAACTTCTGCTATGAAATTAGGCACTGTTCTCTGTGTTCTTTTCCTCCCTTCAGGTTCCAAGTTAGTTCACGACTTGGTTTATGATTGCAGGCAGAATTTTTGTGGTGTCCTATTTACATTTGCATGCCCTGCTCAAGGTCTCTTCTCAGCCTCTAGTTTTGCAGCTGACAGCGTTCCAAAAGATGCACCTATAGCCATCATGTTAGTTGTCTTCCCAAATTATTTGAACTCTAGTGATCATGTGTTTGGGAGTTTTAGTTGCTTGATGCTGAGGGTCATTGAACTGGGATGGGACTGTAATGACTGCATTCGAGACATACCTCCCTGGACATGCTTACAAATTTACACTCCTCTTGTCTTTGTCAAGATGAATTCTTAATTAGAGAGGCCCATCATCTACTGACCAAACTACTGACCACATCTTTCACTCTTTGTGTCATTATTAGAGAGGTCCATCATTTCTGTTTGAAAATATTTTGTTGATTTGTTGACTTTTGTAAGGCATTTGACTCTGTCATGAGAGAGGCATTGTTTTAGAGGTGATACGACATTGGCTTCTATCACGAGACTATATGAGTTAGTGCTTGGTCATTTCTACGCTATCGACATCTTCTTAGAATACCTTAGGAGTACTATAGAGGTCAAATAGGAATTCCCCCTCTCACTAACTCTCTTTGGGTTCTATATTGACGAGATGGACTCCTTTCTTAGGAGCACATATAGGATGGTGCTGATTGTCTTCTACCTGATGTATTGATCTCCCTGCTTTTAGTTTTCAACAACATGATCCTCTTGGCACCTCACCTAAGGGGTTGTAGAGACAAATTGAGGCCTTCTCCAACTCTTGTGATTTTTGATGGTTTAAATTTGAACTTAGTAAGACTAAGATTATGATCATCAACATGTCTCAACATGCTCTCCTTGAGTACCATTTTTACGTTGGAGGGGATGGGATTCATATTACTACAACCTACACATACTTGGGGGTCAGATATTAAGAGTCTAGCTTAGCTTGAGGCATGCGTTCTAGCCCCAACTTAATAAGGAATATGGTTTGCTTTGCTAAAGAGATAGTGCTCTGGGACATCTCTTTCAAGATGCACTTCTTTGGACATGATCATTAGAGCCATGACCCGTTATGGCTTCAAGGTCTGGGGACCTGGCTTGCTTTGGGTTGATTGGGATAGGATAGAGAGATTCTAAACCCTTATATTATGATTCTTCATCTGCTGCTAACATGAAATTCCTCAATCTATCATCTATGTGGATTTCAGGGTATTGCTTCAATAGACCCCTCCTTGGTGTAATTTTTGTTGCATCAGTTAGTGGCCATTTCTATCAATCAACTTGCCCTTTTTAGGTAATATTTGGACACTCTATGTCAGCTCCTACTATCTAAATGTGTATTAACCTAGGAGATTAGAGAGGATATCTACAAACTACATCAAAATCACTTGGATTTACCTCCTTGAGGGCATTAGCTTGAATATGTCATTTTATTATTTTGAGTGCTTTATGTAGCTAAGTGACTCTTATTGTTAGGCCTATCTATACGATTAGACATTGGATGCACAACCCTAGTATTCCCCTTGGTTCATTCAGAATGGGCTCCCACTAGCTTTGGTTTGAGATAGCTCACTGCATCACACACCTCAAAGGGAATTTTTAGCTATGTGACTTACAAGAGATCAAGTTGGGGGAGAACATTGTCTTCAAATGTTCCATCTATTAGGAGTTAGCACTATTACATATTTATTGGATACATTATTGACTGATAACACTTGTTGTGTTGTTGTTTTGTCATGACTCACATATTTTTCATCACTTTTAAAGTTTTGTTTGTTGCCTAGAGTCTATAGCCTAGGGACTAGGAACTAGGCCTTACCTAGCTTTCCATTTTAAATCTTAAAAGACAAACACAATATCATTTTGCAAATATGTTTTTTTAGCATTTGAAGGACAGATTTGTAGGCTTATCATGGATTCCTCCCTTATGTTGGAGGAGATCTAGCCTTATGTGAGAAGGATGATCGCCAAGGTGACAATGGGTGATGTCCTCAAGTAACTGTGGGGTTTGTAGTTGATAATTGAATCTATATTTTGAAGCATAGATTTTAGAGGTAGCAATGAAGTGCTTTTCCCCTTGGATTGATGGAATGAGTTTGTCCCAACAACTTTGGAAATGCTAAATTTATATTTTGTCTTATGTCATTTTTAAATGCCTTTCTCTTTCACGACAATACCAGTCAGCGACCCTTAGGGCTATGTTTGACAATCTTCTTAATCCTTGCAAACCAACATCCCTGTGGAACTGTTAATGGTTTAGTTTTTGGATCTCTTTCTGAATATATTATCAACCACCACATGTTATTTGTTTTGAATAAATAACATGAGAATATACATAAATAAGATAGAAATAAATAACTCTTTTATAATGTAAATGATATTATGTAAAGACCAAATTAATTGTGCATCAAAGTTGCTCGTTTGACAACATGCATTGTTTATGGTCATTGGAGCAGGTTTCATCTTCTTCTAGAGTTTGATGAGGAGAAAATAAGTTGTTGAAGATGCCTAATCGGTCATAATAGGCAGTGGTGGAAAACTCATCCTAATGAAATTATGGCTGAGACTTGTCTGAATGATGATCATGGAAGTTACTCTTGAATCGTAAATCTGTCGAAGGTTCTCGCTCGATTACAGAGTAAATTTCTGCTCTTCTCCTTTTTGCTTCATTGAAGAAAAACAAAAATAGTGGTTTTGAGTCCTTTATGTAATATTATTCTAAGAGATGAATTCTTCTTTTGAATGTGTTGTGTTGGTCGGAAATTGATTTTGATTGGCAATGAATCATGCATTTATAGCTTCTTTCTAAATTTCACTTTCAACCATTTCTTGGTACTTTTGAGGGCATTCATCCAAAGAGTGGTGTTCTATCATCTATTTGAGTGAGAAGGATATGAATCATGATACAGTAAGACATTGATTTGGTTAAAGTTACTACGTTTAGGAAGTATTGGCCATAGTTAAGAGGTTTTGATTGGTCAAATGTTGTGAGTTAATGAGATTTTCTTGACAGGTTACACCAAAAACTTGTTTCTAAAACATTCGAGGCTCCCTGAGGGGTATAGAGATTCAGAAAAGTTCTTTCTATTATTATTTACTCAAGTAAAGGACCTGTAATTATTTTGGTAGTTCATCTTAGCATAGATGATAAGAAACATAATATGATATTTACTAATATTTTTGTAAAGAATATATCGGTGGAAAGAATTTGGCATCTTTTAGAAGCCTTTCTCTGAATCACTTCACTTGATTGGCTAGTCTGAAAGGATTTCTAGCATCCAAATTTTTTGTCTATCTCACCATATTGGGTGAAATCGACTAAGCCATAAATACCCTCTCCAATGGGCACATTCATTGTTTCAATTTCAAATGAAAATGTATCACTAATTTGAGACATATAATTGACTTATAATCTCTAGATTCAGTGCCAACATTTTCCACTTTATCATCTCCTCATTGGAAACAAAAGACATTTTTACAAATTGTTCAAGATCAGTATTTTCAGTAGAAGACCTATCAACATGAAGACTAGTATGGTGAATGCAACTATGAAGTGGTAAATACATACAATATAATAAATATTTAGATATATCCTTAGCTCCTTCAGCATAAAATAAGTGCCCTGATCAAGCATACCTCCATGGAGCACCACCCATATTGCCCTCCAAGTCCCAATTGGTTATAAAACTAATTGTGATTTTACTCAACAGCTCAAGCATAAACAATGGAAGAACCTGGAGCTGCAACTCGGGATGATTGTTCCACATATATGCACTCGCCTCTAACATAAATGAGATGCATTCCATTGTTTGGTAAGATTACCATCAATGCAAAAATCAAAGGCAAAACCAAATGCCAGAGATACAAAACCACCCATTCCAATTTTCAATTGATCCAAATGCAATCCAAAAGGAATCAGAAATAAATCTTCTTCTTGTGCCTTCTTCCCCTAGTGTTTCTCCTGATTCATTGAATACGTTGCTTTCTCCTTCTCTCTTACACCATTTCTTTAGAAATTCAACTGTCCCTGTCTTATCAAGGCTCTGTGCTTTCAATTTTTTTTTTAAGCAGAAACATATATAGTAAGTGGAATGGTAGTTAAGTGTTGGAGCTCATTAGTACCATGCCTGGGCAATGTGATTTGTTGTCCACAACTATAGACAATGTTTCATATCCTTATTGGGAAGTCTAACAAAATCAATGTGTGGCTTATTTGAATACAACAGTTGCAAATTATTGATTATTAGATGTTCAAAATATCTTGACAAGTGAGGGAGCAAATGAGATTCTTCCTTTGATTTGTTCTTCTCAACCATAAAATCTCACTGAAGGCTCTAGTCCTATTAAGAGCATAAAATAGGTTGAACAACAAATTAATGGGTGTAAACTTTTGATTGGTTGCAAAACAGTGGATTTAGTGAAAGAATATTGCAACACTAATTATCAACCTGCCATCTCAAAAGTTGCAATAATACTTTCTTTGAAGGTGCCTAGGTTATTTATTCCAGATGATGTGTGACTGTCATCTGTTAAACAACCTATAGTGAATCATTTTGAGAGTGTTTTCTTTCAATGGATGGAAAGCCATATTACCTCTAAAAAATCCAAATTATTTCTCAGAGTTCTTTTCAATTGTAATGTGAATAGAGTATGTGGTATATTTTCCATAAACCCTTTAAAGGTGGCAAGAAATTGTATTTTTTCAATATTGGCTATTTTTTCAATACTCTGACCCAATGCATAACAATCTTCTGCTGCAAGTATGCTGCTCATTCACTGTGGAAAATGCCACTGGTCTAGGGTCTCTAACCACAAGTCCTGCCCCTCCTCTTTGAATTCCATAGGCTCCTTATCAAACTGATCCAAAACTGGTCCTATCTAGGATCCAACACCTACAAACACTTCATCAAAGACACATACCTTGTTGACTGTTTTGTTGTAGCTCCACTTTTGCAATCTAGGCCTGGTTGGGGCATATAAACCAGTCCCTAACAGTCATCTAATTTCTGCCCAGAATTGCCTTAAGGAGGCACAGACACCCTTCTATGAAAGGATATGACCCTCATTGATGATGCTGGGCTATTATAGCCTCCACTAGATCTTCGACCTCTCTTCAAATAGTTGCGGCATGACTTCTACCTTTTGCAGAAGTACAGTAAAACTGTCATCAAAGAGTAGACTGACCCTTAAATTGTGGAATTTTGGGCAAAGAAAATTCTCCCTCTCAGGTAGAACCCCCATTTTATCATTCCTTGAGCTTGATGGTTGTACTGCTTAAAACCCAGTTCCTCTTGGTTCAGGTAATGGTCAAGTAATTGTTCCACCAAAATCTTCCAGAGATTGAGCTCAGCCTCAGCCTTTTTTGACATGCCATTGTTGTAGGGCAGACCACAGTGAGAATGGAACAAGGGCACATGGCATGGTATTTACTAGTAACTAAAGAATTGTGGATAATAGTAACTAAATATGGCCTAGTTCCAGCATGGATAATAGTAAATACATACACCATTTACAGCTTATACAAACAATTTGTAGAAATATCCACAATTCTTTAGTTCCTTGAAATCCCACTAATAATGCCAAAAAACAACAGTTAAAAGTTTTATTACACGCTTCATAATTTCAAAAAAAAAAAATTCCATGATCCAAAACATTAGAAAACATCTTAAACTTCCATCCCATTTCAAGGGCTTCAAGCCACTTCTTACCATTTTTCTAAACTTCAAGTATCACAAAGCCATTGTTGGATATTACAAAGAGGGTTAACTATTTGAAGTCCATAAAAACACAAAAAAATGTGTTTTTCTCTATGGTATAATGTTCAGTGCAACAATGAATTTGAGAAGAGGAGCCTATCTCATTTGAATCCCTTTGAACTTTGTGGTACATCTGAAGAATGAACATGAAGAATAAGGAATGCTTGGTCTAGGTCTGCTAACTCTTATTCCAGTAGACAATTTAAGAAATCAGAATGAACATATGCATACACACATCCATATATTTTCTTATGTAGTAACATACAGTTTTAACTACTAACATTAGCCTAAAAATAAATATAAGAAAAATATGCCACTTGACTGTGCCTCCAGTTACCCATAAGAATCACATGCAAGTTGAATTTTCCTCCAGTTTCCACTAGAAATGGAGGACCTGAAAGGTCATTGGAATAACTGGAATAACTAGACCATCTTATCAAATAATTTGCTAAAAACAGCCATACAAACAAACTATATTTCTGACAATAAGAAGCTAGAACCATGGTTCAATGCTCTGAAACTATTTAAAGCTATCTCTGCATAAATCAACCTCGGAGCTAGAATACAACAGTCAGATTTTATATCGTGCTTCCAATGTAATTTTCTGCATAGGGGTTCAAAGCGGCTAGGCAGTGAGGTTGACCTGGTGTTTCAAACAAGTTTTTCCACATTGTTATCAATAAATCAGTCTATCAATGGGTCTTCCAACTTCAATATAAAAAAATGGAGCACGGGCATGGGGGTGCACAGATTAAAACGCCAACTGAAACCTACATTGAGCCTTCATTTTCATGTAAGGGAAGCCTTCTATAATCCACCACTTTCTGTTGATTTCTGCAGATCTGACATAAAAAATAATTCATAGATATTATAAAAAGGAGTTATCACTGTATATCTATATATCCAAAATTTAAAATGTTGTTCTGCATCTAGAGGCATTAACATTCAAACCCATGGCATGCCAAGAGCACATTCAAACTCCTTAACTCTCTCTTGCATGATACAATTACTAACACTGATATCTTTTACAAAATCAAGTGTGGATTCTACATGAAAAAGGACATTACCTCGTTCATAGTACCCAATATTAGTTTTTTTTCAAAATTAAATGTGGATTCACCAATAGGACCTATTTTCACTGGTGAGCTTGACAGAGCATTAAACCATCTACCATAATTTCATTCTAACATTACCTCGTTCACAATAGCCAATATTAGTTTTTTTTTCAAAATTAAATGTGGATTCACCAACAGGACCTCTGTTCACAAGTAAGGTTGACAGACCATTAAACCATCTACCATAGTTTCATTCTAAATGTGGTCTACCACACCACAATGACACGTCAAAGCGTTGAGGAAGGGTGCAAGTTCCAAAGGATTTTCGTGGAATTGTTACTCCTCAGACCTAGTCCCTAAGCGAAAGTATATGTGTCTCGTGGTGCATATAGGAATCTTAGTGCATGTTAATGTGTGGGTTCTACCTGACAGGGAAATTTGTTTTGTCCATATAAGTCCAGTTATAATATTTCTACCTGACAAGAGACATTGCCTCATTTGAAATCTTCGCAAAGACAATACACAATTGTGTTTTTTCTTTCTCTAAAAATAAGTGGGTTAACTAATGGGGGCTTGATTCACTGGTAGCAGAGAAAGCAGAGCAAGCAGAGTAGAAGAATTGACATTTTCCAGCAGAGAAAGCAGAGAACATATTTTAGCTTGGATTCATCTCTTTGACAGCTGCTAGAGATTGGCAATGCAAGGCCTATGTTGGTCGATGTTTTCAACATATCATGGATCTAGGATAATTTACAATTTTTCCATGTAGGTGAAATATAAACTAATGTAACAACAGGAAGGTACTTGTCAAAAATAACTTGATACGAAGGGAACCATAGTCATATTTAGCGTCACAAGGTATCAAGCATTAGACTTCGTTATTAGTGTTCTGGTTCAAACAGGAATAGCACTTTTGAGCATTTTGATACTGTTTGCTGAAGATAACTGGAAGCTAAGTCACTAGTAACTTGGGAAAGGAGCATACAACTGCTAGAACAGAAAAACATATTTAACTGTTTGGAATTAAATATGAGTGGACTGAGAACTAAAGAGACCTGGTTAGCTTAAATAGTCTCTATATGGAAAGGAACAGAAAATAATATCCCTATTCCATAAGATAAACAGGCAAGACATTTGCAAGCACTAGCAACTACTTCCAAACCTGGCACTCAAGGAACTTCCACAGTAAGACATGCTGCTAATTCAACACAGTTAATTGAGTTGTATCTTGCGAGTAATGACTATTTGAGAGATGCGAGCAATAGACATAACAAGTGCAGATCAGGGTGAGCTAAAGCATACTCTCCAAGGAAGTAGCCAATTCACCCGTTAAGAATACACCCTAAAAATGTGTACAGGATGGTCAACTTGGCCATTGTAAGTTAGAACAAGCTCTAGTAAAGGGAGTGACCTTAAATAATGTGCTAAGGTGCCAACTAAAGGAGCACTCCTCCAATCTAGGTGATTCATCACTCATCCTAAATGCAAACCAGTTACAATCTCAAAATAGAAAAGGCAGCTAAGGCTCTTTCTCTAATGACCCAACTATCTCTCCAAGAATAGGAAACAATGGTTAAGGGTGCAATAAATAAACTTAGGTTACTATAACTACCCCTCATAAATGCATCAACCACAAAATAAAAAATAAAAAAATTACATTTGTTAGGAAATGAAGCAACCTAGGATTGTGTGCCAAGTGGAATCCCCTTTAAAACATACCTCTTGACCATGGCAAGGAGCTACACCCTACACAATGAGGCCCAACATATTTAAGGCCATAAAATGCTTCCCTAGAATAGATCCCTCCTTGTATAAAGTTCAAACAAGTCAGATGAAGGTGAACACAAGGAATAATATGCTACTTGCTGGTTGTTTCTTTTTAAATTTACACTTAACTCTTTCTTAATTTGATGAGTATCACATTGGAGAAGGGGACATACCAACTAATGAAAATGACTTCCACTTTCTATTCTAGAATAGCAACAGTATTATGCCAAATAGGCCTCAAAACCTTGCATCAAGTCACCAGCTAAGACTGCCCATCATATAGCATAGTAGCTCTAAAGGAAAATTTTCCTATCATGATAAAACCACACCATGAGGAAGTACTTATGTGCTGTTTTATATTCATAGCAGTATATATCATGTTTTTCTATAAAATTGTATATATCATGTTTTGTTGTAAAAGGTGTTTGTTGACAGATAGTCAGGGTCACTATCATCATATTTTTCCCTGAGGCTTGAATTCCAACCATAAAATGTTTGTTCTTTGGAAATTTCAAGATCCACCATGGTTCCTCTCATAAGATGGTTTAACAATATATTGGCAGACTTAATGCTACGATGTACAATTGGTGGTACAACCCCATAAAATAGTAAAATACTCAACCTCAGCTGATCAACTGCTACAGGATAGCCAAAAAAACTTGACTTTGGACCCATTTCAGGAGTCATTCAGACCTGTAGATACAATAAGCTGGCATGATAGGAACAAGTCTCAGAGTGCATGCTTGGCTGCTCCAACAAAGGCACTACGTCAAGCCCTACAGGAAGCCATTTTAGCATGTTCATCTTACATATGTGATGCCATTAAAAGCCTCTGAAAAATCTCAGCCTAGTCTCCACCTCCAAGTTTCACATCCTAATCACTGCACTGCTGGAATGAATGCCCCAAAATGCAAATTCATTTTGAGGAGTAACAAGAGGGTTCCCTTAACTCTTACCTTCGTCCCCAACACCATATGACACTACACCATGTCCCTATCCTTGGCCCCTACCCCATGAACTGCTGGTTTGACAAAGAGGGAAAATTCCATGGACATCTCCATTTTTCTATTTTTCATGATCAGTCCATTCCTCACAGCTTGAAGGCCTCCACCACCAAGTATTCTTTTTCCTATCTAGGGTGCTCTCATGAGTCATTACTTGTTCTTGCATACTACCACCCTCTATGATATTTGTGGAAAACCTCTAGTGTGCTTCACTTCACTTCCTTTTTATTGCTATATATTTTCTAGTTCCTCCTTAGGGGGGTCATCAGTATCATCAGCACTAATAGCACTGCTGATGGGGAAGCCTCTTAGGCTGAGTTCCTCAAGCGTGGTATTCATCCCCTTGACTCCCACATTGTTGATTTTTTTAATCATGTTGTTTGTTTAGGTTTCTCATTTTGATGGCCCCACCATATCATCTTGTGGTAGGGTGGTAGGCTAAAGCAGGTTGGTGGCTGGTAGAAGACATATTAGGTTCATTTCAGGAAAATTCATGGCTGTAGAGTGAGTAGAAAAACTGGGAAGCTTGAATTACCATTACCCACGTGTCTTATTTGACCATTGATTGCAAATGACTAAATGAACCAAGGTATACTGGTTTCAGGTATCCCCAGAGAGAATCTGCAGTTCAGACTCTTCATGCCTACACTCGAGCACTAGAGGGATTTTTGAAAGATAGCATAGTAGAGAAATGATATCCTGACCTTGTGTTTTCTCTGTCCAAGAGGAAGAGGGTTGTGGCTGGTTGGAGGTTAGTGAACACATTCATGTTAAATGATAAGAGTTTGGTTTTGTCTATGTATGGTTTATATCTGTGTTCATATTTTTATCAATCAGACACTGTCAATATTTTGACAATGTTTCTTATTGGGTATACTATAAATACTGTAGCCTTCTTCACTTGCATACATATTGTTTAAATCAATTCTAAATACATTATATTTTAATAAAATTTCCATATTAAGGACAATAGATTCCTTAAAATTGAGTAAACGTGGACACCAAACTTAAACCAACTAAATATTTCCTATATATGATTTGGTATTTTGCCTCTGCATGTCTTGAAATATGGTGTTTTTATGCTTCATTCGGTCTTCACTGTTTGTTAGATAGAGCTTTGTTGTCTAGATGTAATGAGTTTTTTATTCCTTTCTTTTCTTTTCTTTCCCTTTTTATTTAAAAATATATTAGTTGTGATGGCATAGTATTTTTTTGTGACATCAGGTTCTTTTCCTCCCTGCTCCTTTTGGTCCACAGCTCCCAAATTTGGGCGTGTGTTTATACATTATGTGTTGGGGTTCCCATGAATAGAGATGGTGGCAAAGTATTGGAGACTCACTGGGGCCCTGTGTTGGAGGAAGATGGATTCTCATTACCTCCCAAGCTTCAGCGAGGATAGTGGAAAGATGCTAGAGGATGGAACTGAGATCAGTAATGAATATATGGGCAATCTTAGTTTGGTGTTTTCGCTTTTGATTTCCTTCAATTTTGACTCCTAGGTTAGCATCACCAAATTATTTTGTCCTCTTCACTGCATTATGTCTTGAGAGCGTGTTTTACAAAGTATTCATATAGAAGTCTTATCTATTTTTAATTTTATGACTTGAGGATTACGGTTTCCTGACAATTTCTCTAGGTTCCTTTTTTCAGCATATTTAAGGTTATTGTTATGTTGCTAAATTTAACAATTTGATTACTTACATGCGGGAGAATGGAATTTAGCATTTTGCAGTGAAGAGCTGTTAAAATTCAAAGTATTTTGTTTTAACATCTTCTTTCTTTTCCACCTTTTCCCAGGTGTGTTATTTTTGAATGAGTTATATTGTTTCTTTGTTCAATTTGTCCAAGGGCAGCAAGGGTTTGGAGAATCCTAGCTTAAAATGGTGCAATTAAAGCTTGATGCATAGTTTGATATTATTTCTGCAGAAGATGGAATCAAACCTAGCAGGCCACTTCCTTTTGAATGCCATGCAGAACCACATACAGACTATGACGGAGCGACAGTTAAATGGGGTCTGATGCACCATAAAGAAAGTGTTGCATATTGTTGTCAAGCTTGCTTAGACCAATCAAAAGGTGAAAATAAGTGTAACATTTGGGTTTACTGTCCATTTGAACCTGGTTTCTATTCTCCAGATATATATCAGCACAAGCATCAAGAATGTTGGCTAAAGCAGGTAGAATTCTCATGCTTCCTCCAAAACTCTAGCTATAAATTTTAAAATTGCAATATGTTAAAACATATTAACATGACTGTTTATTTTGTTTAAAATTATGCAAATTCACAACATATATATGTATTATGTAAAGGGAGAAAAACAGAAAAGGAAAAAGAAGAACCTATGTTTTCATTTAAAACAAAAATCCAATACATATTCATATTAAGCTTAGATCCAAACAGAAAAGGTCGAAACATCTAGCCCCATTGGAAAATTTTCCACATAAAAAGACACCAAATACTGCCTGAAACATGGATGCTGAGTGAGCTATTGTCAAATGGCTATCATATAAACCACAAAATTGAAATTTTGTGTTTGTTCTTATTCAAGTTCGAGTTTATTTCAAGACTGCTATAGTCTATGGTCATGTGCGATTATGAATTATATGTTGAGAATTTAAGGGATATAGATTAATACAAATTCTCTTCTTGATAACTACTTGTGAGCTTGCTGAGTTAATCCTTCATCAAGTCAATTATCAAAGTGCTTATACAAATGTAGAGACAAAATTGATCTTTCTTGTAAATGAGTATTTTTCAATATAATTAGGAAGGTAAATCTTTGATTTACCTTCCTTACTTGAGGTTTTTGACTTTTACAATTCTTTCTTCAGAGATAACTTAATCATATCCTTTAGTCAATATCTCAATCTTTCAGTTACTTCAGCAATTACTAACCTTTAGCTGCTTCTGTATAATACATCCTTTAGTTACCTTGGAAGTTGTATCATTCAGTTCTTCCCTTAGATAGGTCTGCAATCAAAACTATTCTTGTATTTACTATCTTTCAAACGATGTCACCTTCAGACTTATACGTAGACAATCTTGTCCTTAGATATTATTTGTTATACCTTCAAACTAGTTCTTTCTTTTAGTTGGTTCTTGCACTGTCAACTTCATAGGAAAGAATTCAGATTCTTTCAAACTCAATGTAAGCAGCTATTCCGAGATCCTCGAATGTTCTATTTCACTGTGTATATGTATTATTGTTTTGAACTTATTTTGTGCTTCGATTGTAAATACTTCATTGTACATGTCTCTAACTTCTGTTGACCATTTCTATGAGACCCTATGTCATGATACCATCAAACTGAAATGGCATACTTCTCATCAAGCCGTGATGGCACTGAACCAGTGAGACCTTTCTCACTGTGGTAGCACGAAACAGTGATAGATTTTTTACTGTGGTAGTTCCAAATTGTAGTGTCATACTCATCATGTGATTGGTTATACCGAGACTATAGTTGACCTGTGATTATAACACTGAATATCTTCACTGTAATACGGATTATACTGATATCTTTTTGTCACACCGAGCCTTAACTGTAAATACACCTTTAAAACTCATTCTCCTCACTGCTGTGGTATCGAAATAATCTTATAAGAGTAGTACTGAATTGAGGCAGAGGTAATTTCAACACTGTGATGTCATTGAGATTGACCTTTCTTGTGAACTTGCACCTAGTTTAATTATTGGACTGTCTTACTATGATTTGAGCCCTTTTGACATAGGTCCTTTTAGAATGTTTCGAGTCCTTTCAAACTGCCTTTGATCATAACCTAGTTCTGATACCATGTTGAGAATTTAAGGGCTATAGATTAATACAAATTCTCTTCTTGATAACTACTTGTGAGCTTGCTGAGTTAATCTTTCATCAAGTCAATTATCAAAGTGCTTATACAAATGTAGAGACAAAATTGATCTTTCTTGTAACTGAGTATTTTGCAATAAGTTAGGAAGGTAAATCTCTGATTTACCTTTCTTACTTGAGGTTTCTGACTTTTATAATTCTTTCCTCAGAGATAACTTAATCATATCCTTTAGTCAATATCTCAATCTTCCAGTTACTTCAGCAATTACTAACCTTTAGCTGCTTCTGTAGAATACGTCCTTCAGTTACCTTGGAAGGTGTATCATTTAGTTCTTCCTTTAGATAAGTCTACAATCAAAACTGTTCTTGTATTTGCTATCTTTCAAACGTTGTCACCTTCAGACTTATACGTAGACAATCTCGTCCTTAGATCTGATTAGTTATACCTTCAAACTACTACGTAATTCCTGTTCTTTCTTCCACCTTTTGTTAACTTCAAACATGACTGTAATTGTTACTTAAATATCTACAGTACCTCAGAGACATATCTGCAAATATTTTCTTTCTTTTAATGTGTTCTACCCCAGACGTTAACTTAATCTTTGCTCCCTTCTTTATGTTGTATTGCCTCAGTAGAATCCGCAAAACTTTCTTCTTTTGCACGTTGTATAACCTCAGTATCATCTGCAGATATGTTCTCTTAACCGTAGCATATGTAGGGTATATATAGTAGTTCTAGCCAAGTAATTAAGCCGACCTTATAACCATTAAGTAGGCCGACTTTAACATTTGTTTGTAGGCCAACTTCATAGGCATATCTTCAACGTTTGTAAGCCATTCTTCTGCAATGTCTTCGAGGTTATTCTTCATGCCTTTTACATGACTCTTGATTACACTTATGTACCTAATAGACATCAAGAAGAAATCTATAGACCTATACTAAGAATCTTGCTCATGAAACCCATGAAGCAAGTAAACCAAAAATTCATTTTATTATTACTGACTTCATCTTTACATAAGTACATAATTACATATTCATTATAAGGAAGACCTACCTAGTTACACTCTTCAACATTATAACTATATATAATTTTGATGTTTCTAGGTTGGAGATTGTACTATTTTCATTGCAGGATGCTACTATTGATGCGCACAAGGCTCTTGAGTTACTTGGTAGGATTCTCGCAAAATTGGTTGTTGAAGGGATATTCTTTATTCAAGATACAGCAAGGGAAATCAAGGATGGAGGTACATAGCCAGGAAGATTATTAGAAACGAGGGGATTTTGAGGTATTTCTCAAGAACAAAATTTCAAGGGAGTCTGCTCACAATTTTAATGCCTGATCAATTTTGTGGTTTATTTGTGATCTCTCATGTTGACAAGTGAATGGTTGGTTAGTTTTTAGCTCGTGCTCACATTTGTTGGTTCCTGAAGCTCGAGCACTTTATAATAAAAATAGGCAAAGTCAAACAACACAAATGGTCCACTAGCTCTCTTTTCATTTGCTAATATTATAATGAAGTTTTATTAGAGGCACTGTTTGTTTGTTTATTTTGGTTAGAAAAGGGTTTACTCTTGGTTTTATGTGATTTTCAATTTATCGTATGTAGCATGTTGAGAAATGGGAAAGAATAACGTGACATTTATTTTGCAGAAATTGATGTTGAAAGAAAACTGCTTTGACATGGTCGATGTTAAGGTATATGTTGTATAAACTATTTATAGTCTAATTTATGTTATATTCTAGTGTTCATTGTCTTTCATTTCTTACAGTGCATTGTATTTTCTTTTGTGTTCAGAAAATGAAATCGGTATTGATGGTAAGAAGCATGAATTGAAAAAAGAGAAGAGCAATAACATTGGAGCGACAAATGCAAAAAGAGAGAGGAGAACTGGTCTGGTGATACCCTTTGAACCAATATCTCGGATAAGACACACATATAAAGACTGATGATCAAGTATTCAGAGTTGGTGAATTCACCTGTAATGCCTTGACAACACAACGATAATGTTTTGAAGTGATGAAACATCATTTCATGTGTAAATTGTAGTCCAACTAATATAAAGTTGGAAACTCATATTGTAATATTTTAACATTTCATATAATATAATTTATGTGGTTGAAATTATTTATAGTTGCACTTGATGTTGATTAGTTTTGTAATTACAATATGCGACTTTGTGTTTTCATATTAGATGAACATGCACATTGTATGACATTTTTTAAATCATACAAATTAATTTATGTTGATTAATAATGAACACAAATAAAATGAATATGAGACTAAATTAGTCATTTATAATGATTATTAATGAAATGAATATAAACTACTAAATCAGTCGTTTATATAATGAATAAATGGCTACTACAAATGATAAATTTGTGACTACAAATGATGACTAAATTTTGCATATATACGACTATTAGTAACTAATTTACAGTATCTTATAACACGACTAAAATTTAGTCACATTTCTTCGGTCATTAATTGGTTTCAAACAATGACTAAAATTTGCATATATGTGACTACTAGTAGCTAATTTACAGTATCTTATAACACGACCAACATGTTGGTCATAGTTCTTTGGTCATTAATTGGTTTTCTCGAGTGATCATATAGTAATATATTTTGGTGTATATTTGGTCATTAATTGTGACATTTAATGACCAAATAAAAGATCAAATCAATGACTAAAATAATGACTAAATCAGTGACCAAATGAATGACTAAATCAGTGACAAAATGAAAGACCAAATGAATGACTAAATTAGTAACCAAATCAGTGACTAAATCAATGACCAAATCAATGACCAAATTTACAACTAGATAACAAAATTGAGATAACCAATTAATGACTAAGCTAAAAATGACCAAAATTTGGTCGCGTTATAAGATACTGTAAATTAGCTACTATTGGTCACCGACTGAAAAATAGTCGTATATATGCAAATTTTAGTCGTTTTTTTAGTAACAAATTAGCCATTTTGTACTAGTGTTAAGGATCAACACAAATATATTGTGACAACACCTTGGTGATTTTATTACCCAATAATAGTGTGTTTCATCAAAAGAGAAAGAATATTGATACTATATATCACTTTATTAAAGAACTTTTGAGAAATGGAGAAGTTCACTTGAAGAATTGTAACTCGAGTGATCAATTGGTTGATATATTTACAAAGCCATTAGAAAAACACGCATTTGATTTTCATAAAAGAAACATCAGTGTTGTAATCCTTGCTGAGACATAAACCAGCAGGCATGTTTGAGTTGTCATGAGTCATGTTTTAATTTAGCGGTCTTAATTAAGGGGGGTTGTTAAAATAGCTAATTAACTCCCGCATGGATATTTAACTATATTTAGAGAGTGAGTTAAGTGTACATTTAGTGAATTTGAGTTATGTGATAGATTAATTTGGTAAGTGTGTCAAGTTATATTATCTGAGTTTTTAGTCGAAAAGGTTTAAATACCCTTCACTGAGTTCATTGTATTAAGATTGAAGTATGTTTGATCAATAGAACAGACACAGATCGCGTGTTACTGTGTGTGAATTATTTGTGTTATTTGTGCCTTTACCTTTCTGCCTTTCCAACAGGAGTTGGAGTTTGATTGCTCATGGACATAGCTACACGGCGAACGACGATCGACATGAAACAAAGATGGACGATGACATAGGTTCCTAGGAGGTGGTCCGGTAAAATCCTAAAAATATCAGTGGCCGAGAAAGCCAGAACGTAGCATGACTATACTATGCCTAAAATCTATATGAGAAAACCCTATGTTATGCATTATATATTTATGCCAACATTGAAAGCAACATCCACCACCATCCATATTCGACCTTAACTAATTATCTCTTTCTCTGTGTATATATATATATATATATATATATATATATATATATATATATATATATATATATATATATATAGTTCTGTATCATTCAGTCTTCTTTTATATTGGCATTTTTTTGTGACATTAATTTCTTTGTAAATGTGTTGAATATGAAAATATCCAGCGTAGATCTATCTTAAGTACAAATCTAACATGAGCCAAGAAGGAACAAATTTCTTCATATGAAAAAAATTTAGAGTGCAAAATACAATGTGTTATTTTTCATTTTTTAAATTGTATTTTTGAATGTTAAATAGAGTATGTATATGACCAAATAAAAATTTTAATCATACCAACCATTTTTTTCTACACATAAATATATAAAAATTTCATGTCCATATAAATTAGTTAACATAGATCTTCAAATAGTTTTTTTAAATATGTGTTAAAATATTTTTGAAAAGAGTAATATTGAAACATATGTTTCACACAATTTTTCACTTCTAATTACTTTAGAGCATATGCGTTTTTTTAAATTATAACCACATAATTTTTTTATTTAGAACATAATTTTTAACTTTTATTTTATTTGAAAGGGGAATGGACTCACAGGAATACTTGCACATCCCTCTCATACTAAGTTGTTGCATGAATCTCTCGGCTCAAACATATAAAAAAGGAGCATCTTTTTATAAACATATACATAACAATAAGTATATAACCATCAACAAAATGCCTCGTGTATGGCTAATTCAACACAATAAACACTTGACCCAATTCAGGCTTGACACCATTTGCTCGAAACATAAATTTTCATATTATGATATTTATATATTCATATAAATTCCACCTTGTACTCGTGACTGGGTTTTTATTGCATTTTGATTTTTCAATTTCCCACACAAAACCCCATCAACTGTGATGATCATAAAATTGCAATTCACACTCTCCACTTGAATTAAATAAGTCGAGTGAGCTACAATAAATTGTGCTATTGTGCAATCATTTACTTTTAGGAATTAAAGTATAGTCAACTGAATTCTCTGTAGTTTTTTCAAACATTCTATCAAATACTTTAAGTCATCCTTCAAATGTGTGTCTTTGTCCTTAAATTTTCATTTCAAAGTAAATTTAATAATTTTTATCCCAATCAATCCTGCAACTAAGCCAAATGAAATAGCACTAAGCCTTTTTGCTTCTTGCAATCTAATTCTGAGGTGAAATTACACCCTTTAAATCACTAGCAATTATCTCAAACGGTTGATGAACAACCGGTAAACCTTCAATTTTGTTACAAATTTGATCCAACCAAACCTAAAACCATCAAAATTTTGACCTGTTGTTCCTTACGTTCCCATATGTGGCATCTACTCTCATATTTCTAGAAACTTATGTTGTTTCCACCATTGTGATTTTCGTCAAAATGTTCTCGAGCTTGTTCCAAATCAAGCCCAATTTAAACTAGTTGTTGCAACCTTGGATCTAATAATAATATAAAGTGTGCCTTGCTGTGTGTTGGGAAACACCACTTAATAAGTGTTGCTCTAATACCATTCAGCAATTTCCCCAAACTCCAATCGACAATGTCAATCTTACGAAATCCTTCAATTAATTGAAATACTATATGAATGCATAAATATTTTTCTACCAAGATTTCAATATGGACCTGGTAGTTTAATTAAATATGATATGGATCACTATATGCCATGCAACATTGTAAATTACGTATAAAGAAATTAACCCTCACAGTAGAAATACATAATAACACTATTCAACATGCTTAACTACATTTTAATGATATTAACGGTAGCATAAAATAAGATAAAGCGTATACTATACACATAGCACAAATAAATAAAATCCATGAGAAATAAGTCAGAAAATTATATGTTGGAAAGATTCGATTAGATTTTGGCTCTCCATGTTCCACCTAGACATATACCATGTGGTTCATAAGCCCAACCAAAGGTCACTTGTGAGTTGGGATAGGAATCTCAAAAAGCAACAAATGAAAAATAACAGCAAATCATAGGCCATGACACCAACCCTAGCATCCCTCAGTACCTCCAACCACAAGCTCATGTCCAAATTATCAACATTTAAGTGGAATACACTGAGTCTCTCTTTAGTGCTCACTATCTAGAGAAACTAATAATTGTCTAGAATAGTCCTATCCTACAAGTCCACAAGTCTTGTTGTTTCCCAGTGGCCAAATGCCAACGTCTAAACCAAATAGAACCCTAACTCGATACCAGAGCCCATCCCAGGACTCCCAGCCTATCTCCAGACAAGTTCCCACGAGAACTCCATGGTGCCAAGCCATAATCAGGTCCAAAATCCCCTTGGAGCCTCGAAATTTCTGGAGCCACTAGGGCTCACATAAACAAAATATGTTTGTCTTATTATGATTACCTAACTAGCCACACAAATATCCATTTCCAAACTTGAACCCAAGAGTCACTGGCTCCTCAGTCTATAAGAATAAATAGTTAACCAAATTCAATAACCTAGACTCACTCATCTGTTACCCAATTGATTGAATCCTGAATGAATAATAATGCATATAATAACATGAGTCTAAACTTTCTTTATAATGCATGGTGTTCACTAGCCTAGTGTGTTGAAATGGTAGCATGAAATGGCACCCAAAGGGGGCTTCTAATTTAATATTGCCTTAATTAAATTGTAAAAGAAATTGTAATTTCATCTCATGACAACTTGTATTATTTAACTAAGTCAAAATGACCAGGTTATATTAGGGAATTCGAGTTAGGGTCAGAGATGAGACATGCAGATTTCTCCCATGATTTAAGGGGGTCCAGTTACAGTTATTTCTGAGTTATACCATGCGATGCTTTAAGATTTTCCCAAGCTTATCATATTTACCCAACCATGATATTTAAAGGATTTTCTCTCCCTCAATTAAATCTTATTTGAATATTATACCTAACCTTCCCATGGAAGAATTATTTCCGCAAGAATCTCACTTCTAAATGAGTTATTCCCATATTTCCGCCATTCTTATCATTAGTAATAGTTTCTCAATGTACTTTATGGATTTTATTCCATTAACAAGATATACTTAGTTTAAAATAAAACAATCAAAATTAACACATGGACAACTATTACAATATACATAAATAAATAAGAGTTGGATGGCCACTAATGTACCCGATTAGATTAATAGTCCTGATGATGAATCACACTGGCTCGTTTGAAATGCGTCGACAAAATATTCTTGGTTGTGATTATCACCGAAAGATTTTTTTATATATTTTATGGATCACAAAACCAAAATTCCTAAATTATTAGTCCTCTTTAGAAAGAAATGGTTTCCATTGCATCGAGTTCCTAGTGGATATGAGGAATATTTTGTTGATATTGAACCTTGGTGAATCATATTCCATGCTAAGAAAGCTTTCTTGGCTTAACAACTTGATAGAGTTGTATGTTCTACTTGTAAGTGTCCATCATTTTTGTGTCAATTATATGATCCAATATATCGTTCTTAATACATTTAGGTTTAATTTGGTAGAAAAAAAAGTGCTCATCCACATCGAAAGTGATTAGAAGAGGTAGGAAATATGGTCAAAGTAGCTCCACATTAAGTATTATGTGACAGACAAGAAAACAATATTACTCAATTCGAAGGCATTGTCACCCATAGCCTCTATGATGGTGTAAATCCCATATAAAAGTCGTTTAATCTTCTTATGGGGGCATTTGAGGTAATTTTCTACAAAAATAAATACACCTTATTAACATCTTAAAACTTGTTTGGAACTAGATTATGGCAATGGCGCTACTTATACTTAGCATTGGCCTTATATAAGATAGAATGAACATGTCATTCGTGACATCATATTTGATAAGAACACATGGAATGTCTATTTGGATCAACTAAAGTGGGCCAAGATAGTATTTGTGAATACAGAGTGCATACAGCTACATCAATGGGGCCCCATGGATGGAGCCAAAATCAATTCTGAAAACAGTTGTGGCCAGTAAAGTCTTGGAGATTTTTTTTACAGTGATGTGGAACATATGAAATGCTATTTTTATCTGCACACAAATTCTTGGAGTTGTACATGCATAGGATAATCAAGTTTGTGGATACATTCCTTTTTCCATCTATTTATGAATGAAAGGATGTCAATTTTGTTAACCTAGTTTCCATAAAAGACCGTAAGCTAGAATAGAAGGGACTTAGAAGGAATCTATTGTCCCCATATTAAAATAATGTTGTGTAGTAGCTCGAAATGAACCCAAAAAATGCTTTAAGTCATTTCATCTTACAACTTGTTTTGAATTCAAAAAATTTTCTTCAAAGTTTGGGGTCAAAAAAATTTTTTGGAAGACATTTTCTGGAGGCGGCGTGATTTTTCTTGGAGGTTCAAAGTTTGAATTTAAAAAACTTTTTTGGAAGACATTTTCTGGAGGCGACGTGATTTTTCTTTGAGGTATGTACGTGTTTTGTGTTGAAATAAATCTTTTGAGCTTTTTTGTTCAAAAATTTTTCTTTACATTTTAAGATTTAAAGAATTTTTTTGGAAGACATTTCTTGGAGGCGGTGTGATTTTTCTTAGAGATATGTACGTGTTTTGGATTGGATTACGTATTTTTTAGAAAAGATTTTTTAAATTAAATCTTTTGTGATATTGTTTGTAATTGAGTTATTGTCTAATTTTTTAAAGGAAATTTTTTAAACCTCATACCCTATTATCATGGGAAATAGAAGAACTTGTGTGAGAAAATATGATCGAAAAAGAAAGCCCGAGGAACGTAGAGAAGAGACGAGACAATATCGCAAAAGAAAGTTAGAAGCTCTCTCAAATATTGAAGAGGAAAATCAACCTCAAGCAGAAATTGAAGCGGGTATGTAAATGTAAATATTACATGCTCTATTGATATATATTTAAAATTTCCCTAATGTAAAATGTAACGCTTAATTTTTATTTGATAAACTAGTTTGAAAAATATTTTGTTTGATGTACACAGACAGAGATATTCCTCAAAATATTGAAGAAGAAAATCAACCTCAAGCAGAAATTGAAGTAGGTATGTAAATGTAAATATTATGATCTATTGATATATTTTTAAAATTTTCCCAATGTAAAATGTGAAGCTTAAATTTTATTTGATGAACTAGTTTGAAAAATATTTTGTTTAATGTAAACAGACAGAGATACTCCTCAAAATATTGAAGAAGAAAATCAACCTCAAGCATAAATTGAATCGGGTATGTAAATGTAGATATTATGATCTATTGATATATTTAAAATTTTCCTAATATTTATTGACATATTTATTAATTTAGTTATTTATTGAATATGTACTATTTTTTCGAATATGTATAGATGAAATCACTATCGATAATGAGATGTTAGAAAATGTCGACACTCGCACATATGGAGATAAAAAACTTGACTATTTTATACGATATCGTGTCGAGAAAATTTTGGAAATGTTTTTCAAAACTGAGGTGACAGTTCAAGCTCAAATGTTGAAATGTCTCTTATCATCAAGGAAATTAAAAGAAGCGACGACACTATTGGGTATTCGAAAATCAACCAAAGATAAAAAAATGAAAGAAGAGGTGATAAAAAATATGAGTAGTGCTATAGAGTCAATTAGGAGATCTAGAAATAAAAATGTTTCAAATATACGTAGAGGAATACAAATGGCAATGGTTTCACCAAGTACTCAAGAGAATCGTTTGAATCTAGCATCTATGGCACGAGCACTGGGAACCTCGCGAAAAACTCTGCACAAACATCGAAAATTTCGACTGCAAATAGACGTAAATGATGAACTCGCTTGTTGGAGATCTATTTGTAGGCAACCATACAAAGATAGACTTGGAGAAGATGTTAAAAAAATAATATATGAATATTGGAAGAACAATTCGCGTGTTTCACCCACTGCAAGACATGTGATGCGAAGAAGAATAACGCGAAATCAATACGAAGAACATGAAAAACATCTCTTGGAAACCACTCAAATAGAGTTATTCAACAAGTTCAAAGAAGAGAATCGTCAAATTCAAGTTTCACTCAGTGCTTTTGTTCAACAAAAACCATGGTATGTAAAACCTATCACCGTACGCGACACTTGTTGTTGCCGTTATCATGTGGAATTTGAGTTATATTATGACACATTCCTTGATTTCGGTCGAACATTATGGAAGGATTCACCTCCTCCTTCCACTATCCGTGAATTCATATCTCAAATTCTATGTGAAAGAGAAAGCGATGAACTATTTTACAAAAAGAAATGTGTTGGTGGTAAAAAATGCGATGATTGTGGAAATTTGACTAAATTTCAAAACAAATATCGTGTTGATATAAATGATCAATCATTGTCCAACATGAAAGTGAAATGGAAGAGATACGAATATACCAGTACATCGATTCAAAGTGCAGATAGTGTTAAAAGACTCGAATTACGAGAAGACGAAATTTTTCTAATAGACTTTTTGAGAAAGTTTGAAGCAGAAATTTACAAATACACCATGCATTCCCATAGAGCTCGATGGCAAGACTTGCAATTCAAAAAATCTCGTGAAGTTTTTCCACCAGGAACCATTTTGTCGGTGATTGATTTTGCAGAAAACTACACATTTGTTCCACAAAAAGAAATTCAGAGTGAATACTATCACTCTGACCAAGTCTCCATGCTCGTCCATATTCTATATAGACATGCTGAACAAAATGTCGATCATATAGAAAACACGAGTGAAAATCGACATATCATTAAAGAATATCATTTTTATATCAGTGACGATCGTACGCATGATACATGTTTTGTACAACATTGTTTTGGAAAAATTTATGATTCATTGAAAAATCATGGAATAACATTCAATGAACATTGGATATGGTCAGACGGATGCGCAGGTCAATTCAAATCTGCACGATCATTTTTTTGGTTGTGTCGTCTTCATAAGAAAACCTCCATTAAACATTGTTGGAATTTCTTTGAGATTGGCCATGGAAAAGGAGAACATGACGGTGCAGGAGCATGCATAAAACGAGCACTTCGAAGATATCAAATGAACCACTTTGCACGCCGACTTGCAAACGGTGAAGAAGTTGTTCAATGGTGCAAAAATGCTCTAAGCCATGAGATTAACCCATCACGAGAAGTGCAAAGGTACATTCAATTTAATTTATATTGGTAATCTAATTTTAAACATTGTACATTTATCATGCAATGATTATTTTTAATTGTATTTTGATATCATATTTACAAATTCTTTTTCTAATTTTACATATAAAGGTTTTTCTGGCATATTGGAATCGGAGACGTAAATAGATCAATTGGAAATGAAGTTGGAACAATAAAAGGGACTCGAAAATTGCATTCAATTCAAACAAAATTGTCCACAAATGTGTTTGCATTGGATAAAAGAAAATATTCCTGTTTTTGTGATGTTTGCATAGACAACACAAAATCCAATGACATCTGTGAAAACAAAATGTATGTGAACGATTGGAAACATACAGAGCTAAATACAAAGGGAAAAATGTCTTTTGCAATGATTGAAGAAATGGAATCAGAGGAAACTACAATATCATCCGATGGTGATCGAGTTTCTGATCTTGTTAGAGAAGGTAACAATTGAATTACTTTTTAATGATTTAAAGATTTACAAATTTAAATTTAAATATGCATAATTAAATGTTAGATTTATTTTATTGTGCAGGAGATGTTTTTGCTGTAATTGCACCTATTGACAACGATGAAAATGTGAAGTATTATTTGATGCGTTGCACTGAACAAAAAATGAACTTATTACAAGACTATAATGATCACGGATTTCAGTATGACAAAGGGTCTATTATACTGAAAGGTTATTTTTTCAAACAAACTCGTGAAAGTGGAGACTTTGTTTACTTCGAAGACTATGAACCTGATTCCATAAGCTGTCAATATAGTCACTTGGTGTGTGCAACACGCATAAAGTTGATAGAAGTTCAATCAAAGAAAAAATCAAAAATTAAGAAATGGAAAATGTCAAAATCCGATCATGAACGGATTATTGAGGATGGAATTCCATTAGAATTTTTTTTGAGTGAAGTGTCAGGACAACAATTTATTATCTTTTAAACCTTTCAGTACTCAACTAAAAATTGAACTGCTTATGTTATTTGTGGTTTGCAAATGTTACAAATTGTTTGGGTACAAACACGTGCTCTAGTTTCCACTGAAAATAGTTTTTCTATACATGTGCATTGATTAAAAATGTTAAATATGTATTGGATATATATATTCTAGAATGAAATTAATTGTTCTTGTATATTAATTGTTTTTGTATATGTTCTCAGACCATATGGTACAAACTATTTCACTTTATTTTGTAAAGTCAGATTCGGTCCCCATATGGCCTAGCCTCCAAGGGACGAGATAACAAGTGGTTGTCCCCACTTGCCCGAATCTCGGCTTTTAAGTACAATTTTACTGTTTATGTCGAGCATCTTACATGATGTCCTAGCCAAAGATAGATTCTCTTTGTTTCAAGTTTCTAGTAAAAGTTGTCACTGAATGCCCCGCTCGAACTCTTGTAGTAAACACCATACCTCATCTCTCTTGCTCTCCAATATTATTAGGTTTAATTATTGTAACACAAAAATCGTTCTAGACATTATCAATAATTTTTTGCGCTTAAAGTAAAATCAATGAACATTATTAATCCAATGTCTTTACAAGTAATGTACCATCATACATGCAATTATATCAAATTAGAAATCAACATATACAATGAAATCAATGGGGATTGTCTTGTTGCAAGTAACATAATTTCAATTTACCATATGTGAAAATGTAGGTTGAAACCATCCAAAACTTTAAGTTGTAAATTGAAACCATCCAAAACTTTAAGTTGTAAATTGAAACCATCCAAAACTTTAAGTCTTAAAACCCTTTCGATTATATATTGTGCATCATTAAAACATTTAACATTTAAAGTTTCATTAAATATCACATGCAAAATGTAGATTGAAACCATCAAAAACTGGAGTTTTAAAAACTTCACATGCCACATGCCAATTATAATTCAACAATCCAACAAAAACATTTAACAAATTAAATATCACACGCCACACTAAGACGACCACACTAAGAGGATTGGTGCACTTCGTTTGGAAGGAGTCAATATATGTCGTGTTGGAGCGATTAGACAGAATTCGAAAAGGAAAGAGCTTGAACCAATTCAAGCAGACCCAAGATCGAATTGTTCTATGGAGCTTCATGAGAAGAGATATGTGAAAAGCATTGTTAAGCCATGCCAATTATAATTCAACAATGCAACAAAAACATTTAACAAATTAAATATCACACGCCAAAGTCGTTTCAAGTTTTTGGTAAAATTTGTCGCCGAATGACCTACTAGAATATTATAAATACTCACTTTGTAAGATCATTTGGCATTCGGAAAAATTCGAAAGTCTTAGACTGTCAATCAATTTAAAGTATCATTCACCATAGGGAGTGTAAAATATTCAAAGTAGGTTGGTGACGATGCTCACTCCTAGCTTGAAGCAGCGCCAATGACCAATTCTTTAATGAATTCCAATGCACTAGACCAACGTTGGTTCAACCTACTTGGCTTTTCACGCAAGAAATTCCAAGGATGGACTTTCTAGACAAACTGCCGAAATTGAAAAGCTTGACATGGAGATACGACAAGGTGAACAAAGACTTCAGGAACTCTTTATGGAAAGGGCTCACTTGAAGGAAATAAGCACCACGTTGCGGGGTAAAGTCAAGAACATGGAAGATAAGATCAAGAGGGACTTTCTTGATCCGAAACCTATTGGTTTGAAGAAAGAAAATGCATGTGTTGGCACACTTGGAAAAGCAGACGACCACACTAAGAGGATTGGTGCACTTCGTTTGGAAGGAGTCAATATATGTCGTATTGGAGCAATTAGACAGAATTCGAAAAAGAAAGAGCTTGAACCAATTCAAGCAAGCCCAGGATCAAATTGTTATATGGAGCTTCATGAGAAGAGATATGTGAAAAGCATTGCTAAGCCAAGGGCTAGTTCGAAAAACATATTGGAAGAGGAAATGTTGAAGAAGATTGTGAAAGTAAGGCACAAGACAAGGAGGAATGATGATGAAAGTTTCTTGGACTTGAGATTCATGTCTACAACCGTACATGGGAAAAAGTTCTCTGCTTTGATAGACACGGGGCTACCCATAGCTTCCTAAGTCGAAAGGCAGCTTCATCTCTTAGAAAGAGGAAGGCTAGCATCGAGAAAGAGTTGAGTGCTTTCAAGGCAGTCAACTCAAGGATAAAAGTAGCACGACTGGTGTCATGAAAAGCACACATGTGAGAGTAGGGTCACGGTTTGGAAAGATAGACTTAAGAGTCATTGACATGGATGATCATTCTATGATGGACCATACCAATGATGGACCGAGACATGAACTCTTAATTCTTGTGATCAATCTTAAACTATTTTATGAAAGATAGATAAACCATTTAAAAATTTAGCTCAAACTCTTGTAGTAAACACCATACCTCAAGTCTCTCTTGCTCTCCAATATTATTAGGTTTAGTTATTATAACACAAAAATCATTCTACATTGTGAATAATTTTTTGCGCTTACACTGAAATCAATGAACACTATTAATCCAATGACTTTACAAGTAATGTACCATCATACATGCAATTATATCAAATCAGAAATCAACATATACTACATAATGAAATCAATGCGGATTGTTTTGTTACAAGTAACATTTCAATTTACCACGTGCAAATGTAGTTTCACATTCTATCATTCATGTAGTTTTAAAAACTTCAGATACCATTAGAATTATAATTCAACTATCCAACTAAAACATTTAACAATAAATATCACATGCCATGCCAATTATAATTCAACTATCCAACAAAAATATTTAACATTAAATATCAAATGTCAAATGTAATTCAATGACAACATTACTTCACATTCACATGCCAAAAGTACTAAAACCATCCCAAGAAAACTGAAATCAATGAACAAGTTATTAATCCAATGACTTTACAAGTAATGTACCATCATATGTATGCAATTATATCAAATCAGAAATCAACATATATAATGTAATGAAATCCAATGACTTTACAAGTAATGTACCCATCATATGTATGCAATTATATCAAATCAGAAATCAACATATATAATGTAATGAAATCAATGGGGATTGTCTTGTTACAAGTAACATTTCAATTTACCATATGTGCAAATGTAGGTTCACATTCCATCATTCATGTAGTTTTAAAAACTTCAAATGCCATGCCAATTATAATTCAACTATCTAACAAAAACATTTCCAACAAAAATATTTAACATTAAATATCAAATGTCAAATGTAATTCAATGACAACATTACTTCACACTCACATGCCAAAAGTACTAAAACATCAAGAAAAGCCCAGAAATAAATAGACAAGTTATTAATCTAAATGACTTTACAAGTAATGTACCATCATATATATGCAATTATATCAAATCAGAAATCAACATATATAATGTAATGAAATCCAATGACTTTACAAGTAATGCACCATCATATGTATGCAATTATATCAAATCAGAAATCAACATATATAATGTAATGAAATCAATGGGGATTGTCTTGTTACAAACTTTAACATTTCAATTTACCACATGTGCAAATGTAGGTTCACATTCCATCATTCATGTAGTTTTAAAAACTTCAAATGCCATGCCAATTATAATTCAACTATCTAACAAAAACCTTTAACATTAAATATCACATGCCATGCCAATTATAATTCAACTATCTAACAAAAACATTTAAAACATTAAATATCACATGCCATGCCAATTATAATTCAACTATCCAACAAAAACATTTAACATATATGTCCAAAAATATGTCCAAAAAACATATTGTAATAAAATATGTCAAAAAATTGTAAATCTCACTCAAGTATCAAACTGTATCAAGTTTAACAAATTTTAAAACCATCTAAATTTTGAAATAAAATCAAATCTACTGTATGTCTTGTCCGTCAAATGGAAGATCTAGCCTCTGGGTCCCGATTGGCTCGCTACCTTGTAAAGGGAAAAACTACATACACAATGTACATGTACTTGAACATTAAAATTTGAAGTTTTAAAAATTAACGAGAATATATATATCTAGAACTTCATGTAAAAAACAAAATATAACAAAAAAATCGCGCAATACCTCGTAAGGTTGCCTCTCCATTTGATGAAGAGTATCTGCCATAGAAACATCTGCAGTGGTAACCTGTACAATATACATGTACAATTAAATATAAATTTATATATATATATATATACATAAATAATTTATATAAATTAAAAACTTTCAAATGAAAATGCACGTGTGTACATATATATAAACTTATTTGAACAATAATATTAAAAAAAAGAACTAAAGACAACTTCTTCAAATGTTGTGGATGTCCCTATCTCCGTCGCTAAAGTCCTTGGATTAAAAAAATCTTCTATACAAACCTAAATTCAAAAAAATTTAAATAACTCAAAATATAGATCTCTCTCTCTATATCTCAATTTTTTATGGAACTTTTTGAGGTAACATAAATTTTGAACTTGTGAAAAATTGTCCATACTTGGTCATCTCCCAATGAAGTAGAAGGTATATCTCCTAAAGAAGAAGAAGGTACTGGGATCCCAAAAACATCAGACGGAATCGGTACCTGTTAAAACATTTTATCGAATTATATATATATACATACATGTACATGTGTGGCAACAATTATTTATTTTAGAGTCACTTAAAAAACACTAACATACATGTGCCAACATATCATGATGGTCAAACCCATCTGCATCGTTTGAACCGGAGGTCCCGAACGTAATATTAACATTTTCATCACGCATCATGCCTGAGAACTGCAAATGGTGTTTTAACATATAATCATACATTTTTGTTAGATTAATGTACACATACAAATAAATGTATACATGTGTACATACACATGTATTTATTACAAATTGTACACATGTATATGTAAATATAATTTCAAATCCTAAGGTCACTAACACATACCGTTCCGGTGCCCTCTCCCTCACGAAAAATTAGGTCTTGCAGACCATTGCGACAATTTATTGCGTATGTTCGGAGATCTTCAACATTCATGCTGTAAATCTCCTCATCTGTATGATAAACAAAATTGGCACGTGCATATTGACGTGCTCTTTGTCGATTTAAACCAAGATCGACTCCACTCAATCCGCTATGAACATTTTCAATCATAACATCTCTTGCTTCACGACTTATTTGAGAAGTCGCATCCATCTCTGATCGCAAGGTTTTGACTCGAGACGGTCGACTCACCAATGGCGGCTCAGGGCGAGGCAACTCCACATCTCGCTTTGCGCCCTTACGTTGACATAATCGACCTCTCCCCGGGCCAAAAAATTCTGAAGGAAGATCATTGTAGTTGGGTTTCATACCCTTAAAAAATTCTGCATAAAACATTTGTGCAAAATAAAGAGGAACCTCATCGTTCCATGGAAGCCTTCCAAAGGCCGCAAGATGTCGACTATACAAATATTTTGCTATGTCTGGGTGCTTGAAATACTGCACCTTCAACATCTTTCTTTTTGGCCCTTCCTTAAAATTAAACATTGACTTAGCGTCATGTCTTGAAACTTGTTTTTTTATGTCCTGCCATTTATCGGGACCTATCACTGCTTCTCTTCTCTGTCTCATCACTTCTACAAACGAATCAGTGGTTGGCCCCAAATCTTTGTACACTTTTACCATTTCACTCAATGAATGTGCAACTATCCGTAGGCTTTGTCTACTCTCAGCAGGTATAGTCAAATCCTGGAGATCTGTCTGCAATTTTGCATAAAGGCTTTCACACCTTTGTAAGGTGCATTCCGCCATGTTCCTTTCCCATGGTATATCAGTAATCTCAGCCGGATAAGTTGTGCTAGGTTGACAACCTTCTTCTTCAATGTAGCGCGCTGCCCTGCGTCTTTTTTGACCACTGGCTTGAACATTTTGAGCCTCTGCATCAATATATATATAATTTCATATATTAGAAAAAACATGTGTAAAAAAAGTTGTAAAAATTTAATGAAAAAATATTGAAATTGATGGCAACCTTGATGTTGTTGGTTAGCATCATCTCCAACATGACCCTGCTGAGAACCAACCCCAGAATGATGCTGCTGAGAACCAGACCCACAGCGACCCTGCTGAGAACCAGCAGCCGTTGATTTCTGGCCTTCGGGGGAATAAATATCACCCCCTTCCGGCACCATGCGACCTCAACCGGTTGAACCTTGGCCACGCTCCATTGATGGAGTAGAAAGCCTTCTCCTCTTGCCTCCTAAAAATTAAAATATGAAACTTGTTAACAACTAATTTCACTCACAAAGTTAGTAAAAAAATCAATTCCATATGTACACATGTATGTAGATTTAAGATTATATTTAAATACCCTGAACATCCTCCGATCCCCGAGACTCCATATGGGATTCAGTTGATCTTCGTCTTTCATCCTCCATGATGTATATCTATTGGTCAACATTCACAAAATAGATTTCAAAAAATCAATACCTCAGAGTAAAATCCAATTTGGGGATGTTAAATCCAATATGTTCTATATTTCTTACATTTCAGCCCTCCTATTTTTCTTTCCAACCAAGGTTTATGAAATAACATGAGAAGCAACATGAGACTTAGAACAATCATTTTCATTATCTATATGGAAGGCAAGAATGATTATATCCCCTTGAGCTTAAGGGTATGTAGTTTGTCAATTTTTATCATATATTTTTTGGTAAGTGTAAATGTTTTTTTTTATCTATATAGTACACGTCATGAGTTCCCCACTTTTACCTTATGTAAAGCATGATTCTAGGATTACTAAAATTGTACTTGGTTTTTTAAGAATATATCAAATAAAGTTTTTGAGAAGCAAATATGGCTTTTTCCTTAGAATTTGGCACTTTGAATTTCCTTACCCATATTTCTTGTTAATGATTATAACCTTAAAATGGCTAATATTGGTTTGTCATCATCATCTAAAAATGACTTGGCACATGAAAATTTACCATGTCCATCATCATCACTTCACCCCATCTCATACATGACCCCTTCTACATATTATATGCATAAATTTTTGAAATGTCATCCTCTCTACCTATCCCATGAATGGATTGTGACAACAGGTGAATAAAATACAATTTATAAGCAAAAGATAGTTTCTAGCTTGTCCTCCTCCATCCGCCCCATAGCTATGATTTCTCAATTTTCCACTTCCAAATTTCTATTCTCGAAATTCATTAGCAGCTAATTTTATCGATAGCCACACCACTATACATATAATTATCATATTATACACTACTACATTAATGAACTCTAAGTTGTTTGTTATTGTAAAGTCAAATAACAAACAATGTTAATTGAGTTTAGTAGTGTATATATAACAATTTCTTTGACTTCCAAGTGTGTTGTGACTAAATAGTAGAATTAACTACCAAAATGAATTTCCAAAATAAAATGTTGGAAGAGAAAAATAGGCAATCATTAGATATGGAGTGCGTGGAGGAGGACAAACTTATACTGATCATTTCCTTATATCAAATTTCCTTTATTCACCTAATGTCAAAATCAATCGTGGTCTAGATAGAAGGGATGACCTACCATAAATTCAATCATATAATGTGTAGAAGGGTCATATGTAGATGGTGTGAAACGATGATTACAATCATGATAATTTTTCATCTACTAGGCCATTTTGAGATGATGATTACAAACTAGTGCTAGCCCATTGAAGGTTATAATCATTGGTGCCTAATGTGGGGTGGACAATTTAAATCAAGTTCGTATCAAAGTACAATTTAGCTCATTTTAGTCAAGGTTAGTTAGAAGAATTAGCTATTGGTTTCCCTCCTTCCCTCCCTTCTAAAATAATAATGTTTTGCGGGTCAAAAAGCCAAAATATGGAGACAATTATCACCAAATCCAACGTACGATTATGCATGATGGAGACTATCTAGCGCTTTCCCTTGTTAGAGAAAGTACATGAGCTCTATTATTTGAGCTAAGAGTCAGTTGTTTGAAGAGGCATGTTTTGTCAACTTGTTTGGTTGATGGTTTTGTACACCAATATGTAAAAGTACATGGACATATTCACATGATGTGAATTTTTTTTTCTTTGAAGGAGAAAATGATGTGTTTTCAGTTTGATGGTTTTGTTTGTGACAAGATGTCACAAGATTTTGGTGTAAGTGGTGGTGCTACTATTGAGGCATGATGTATGGTGACCAACACATCTTGATATCGTCGAAGATTGAGACAATGTTGTGTATAATGTTTGTGTTTCACATAAATAGACAAGAGGTCGTTGGTTCTTAAACCCTTATTACGTGATGAGGTGGCAACATCACATGATGGAGTGGGGAGAAATGGGGGTTCTTAAGGGGTATGAAGGATACTCTTCAACTCATGAAGCATAGGGCATGAATTGGTGGGATGACCTAATGTGTCTCAAAGGGCACACGGGGGACTAACCTTGTGTATTTTTGGTTGAAGGTTCTTTCTAAAATAAAAATTATAAATAACTATGAAAACTTGCATTAACAAATTATCCTACAAAAATTATTGTAGAAAATTTTCAAAATTGAAATGCAACCTTAAATTCCTTGCATTCTTTCATCAACTTTGTTAATAATTGAATAGTCTACTAGTTGACTATATTACCAACTGCAATGAATATTGTCTTTTCCTAATGTTCATTGTGAAAATGGATCCTCATATTAATGTGATAGGATCTTTTTCATCTCTCAAGTTACTAGGTCAAAGCATCCTAATGGGTAAATTAATTGTGAGATAAATTACAAGCATTAAATGTCAATCCAGGTTCTTATACTTCTGAAGTACACTTGCACAATATATGCTAAAGCCAAAATATGGAGACAATTATCACCAAATCCAACGTACGATTATGCATGATGGAGAATATCTAGCGCTTTCCCTTGTTAAATATATTAACAAGGGAAAGCGCTAGAGATTCTCCATCATGCATAATCGTACGTTTATGATTATAGAGTGAAAAAACTAAAAGCATCAACTTGTAGGGTCATTTAAATGGGGGGTGGAGAATTCCTGGGTCTTTGCAAATTCAAAGTATGGTGCATGTTGCATGAAGCAAGATGTTGAAAGTAGAGTTATGTTAGACACACATAAATGCAACAAATATGGAAATTTTTACATGAGCTCTATTATTTCCTTTAATATGTGATCCATGCCTTTCTCTAATTCATATTTTTATCTCTTCTATTAATTATGTTATTCTTTCTATGTATTGTTCTAGTACAAGGGGGTGAAATAATTTCGTATCATTTTCTAAGTGGTGAGGTCGTTTGAATCTCCAATAGTTGTGTTGGTGTGGTGGGAACCATGCTAGGAGTTGGGCATTTCATTGATATGGTCAAGGTACTTAGTGTATGAGGAGCATCCAAAATTAGGCGGATTGGGATCTTGATGAGGGGGATATGTCACTTGATGCATGCAGTGATGATGGTATTTGATGAGTACAGGACACACATAGATAAGATGAGTGTCTTTAACATAGAGCACTCAAGGGCATGCCAAATACTAATTAACCGAGTTCGTGACATAATAAATGGTGGAAGAGGAATCATCAACATATGAGGTTGGTGTAAGTGGTGGTGCTACTATCGAGGCATGATGTATGGTGACCAACACATCCTGATATCGTCGGAGATTGAGACAATGTCAAGTGTATAATGTTTGTGTTTCACATAAATAGACAAGAGGTCGTTGGTTCTTAAACACTTATTACGTGATGAGGTGGCAACATCACATGATGGAGTGGGGAGAAATGGGGGTGCTTAAGGGGTATGAAGGATACCCTTCAACTCATGAAGCATGGGGCATGAATTGGTGGGATGACCTAATGTGTCTCAAAGGGCACACGCGGGACTAACCTTGGGTATTTTTGGTTGAAAGCTCTTTCTATTAAAATAAAAATTATAAATAACTATGGAAACTTGCATTAACAAATTATCCTACAAAAATTATTGTAGAAAATTTTCAAAATTGAAATGCAACCTTAAATTCCTTGCATTCTTTCATCAGCTTTGTTAATAATTGAATAGTCTACTAGTTGACTATATTACCAACTGCAATGAATATTGTCTTTTCCTAATGTTCATTGTGAAAATGGATCCTCACATTAATGTGATAGGATCTTTTTCATCTCTCAAGTTACTAGGTCAAAGCATCCTAATGGGTAAATTAATTGTGAGATAAATTACAAGCATTAAATGTCAATCCGGGTTCTTATACTTCTGAAGTACACTTGCACAATATATGCTAAAGCCAAAATATGGAGACAATTATCACCAAATCCAACGTACGATTATGCATGACGGAGAATATCTAATGCTT
>CM076572.1:912549578-912684141 GCA_034641835.2 Pinus albicaulis
CAACAGTTTACTAGCCCTAGTTGACAATTTATGACATCAATTTAGAAACACTAAGTTGAGTAGACAACAAACATCCTAAGTTCTGGTATGAAAAATTTCATTACATTAAGCATGCTTAAAACCGTGAAAAACACTCCTCTACATAAACATCCACATTTTATGCATGTCTTGGATACTTACCTAGATCGCCATTGGATTTCATTTTCAGGAATGATGTTGCTATTGACGGCCACAGAGACATAGACAAAGCCAATAATTTCATAAAACAAATCTAATTGATACATCAAACAGTGAAATATCATCTTGAAAAGAGCCAAGGAAAGTATAAAGCAAGGCATGACAAGCATCATGTAGATCACAAGTTCGAAGTTGGTGACGAAGTTTGGCTTCACATTAGCAAAGAGAGGCTTCAAGGGGAAGGTAAAAAACTGAAACCAATCTCTTATAGTCCTTTGAAAATTTTGGAAAAGATTGGTGACAATTCCTTCAAGTTCTATTTGCCTTTATACATGAAAATTTACTCTGTTGTTAATGTTGACAACTTAATTTTGTATGAGCCTCCTTTGATTGAAGATTAAGGAGAACATGTTCAGATTCCTTCCATTCAAGATTTTTCTCCCGAATACTTGGATGAGCTTTAACAAGACACCATTCTTGATAGAAGAACAAGGACATGAAAAAGAGGGAGTGTATACTACCTTCCTGTGGGGCTAAAAGGCACTAATCCAAGCAAGGCTCAATGGATTGAGATTGGAAAGGTGAGGGCAGTATACAATAATTTTTTGAACAACTGAAAATGATCTTTTGGAGTCCAAAAACTTCCAGTGGGGAGGAGTGATCAGGTGCTCAAAATCATGCTCAAAAATGAATTTTTTTCATAATGGTTTGGAACCTGCGACCACGTACATATGGTTGTTATGAATCTGGCGCAACTCGTTTCGCAAAAAACTGACACCATATGCTCATAGAAATGTGTTCTTTCCTCTTTTCCGAACAGATTTTTTTTCCAAAAATGATAGCTGGCAGGGAAAAAAGTTGGGCCAGTGGAACGATGCCATGTGGCCTCTTCTAGTTGGTCAAAATGTAATTTTTTCAGCCTGTCATGCTTCACCACTTGTACGTTGTTCATTGGGTGTTGATTGGTTGAATTTTATTAGTGTGAAATGTGGACAACCACATGCTGTCATGTGGCCCAATTGGAGGCCGCCACAAGGCAGCACGAGATGCCACGAAAATATGTTTTAAGGCCAAATTGCACTCTGGTGGAATCAAAATGGTGACCTATCAAATAAGAGTGCATCGCTTAACTACATGGTCTACCATATTACTTGTTTAAACTTATGCCCCAATACAATTATTCATAGAGTTGATGACCGTGAACGGGGGAACAGTGGTTGGGACTGCCACATAGACCATCATCCAATCTAGCATGTGACCAGTACTTCTTTAATTGCTAGTTGTTAATGTGACCACTGAATTTTTATTTAAAAGAAAATTGATTTAAACCACATTATAATAGTTTTAAATTAATATTTTAGGCTCTGTTTTTATTTTTAACGGTCCAACAATTTCGCTTAGAATTTTGAGAAATTGTCGCTCCGTTAGCCGAAAATGGGGCAAAATTGTACGACCGGTCCTGATTTTGGGGAAACTTTTCAGTGGTTAGGAGGGAAATGAGGTAGGCTCATAACTTCTCCATTTTTTTCACTAATTTCATCTGAGAAATAGGCCATACAGACATTTTTGGGCGTTTTGGAGCCATTGGAGCAGGTTTTAGAGTTGTTTGAGCATTGTAAATATATGTAATCACACTTTTGAGCATAATTGAAGAGGGCCAAGTCATTGGAAGCTGGACCAAGGAGACATAGCCCAGTAGGAGTGAAATCCTTTATCAAGTGTTTTTGTGTTACAGTTTATGGTGTTGTTTATGTCTATTATATGTTGTTGTTCAGTGATTTTTTCATGTTAATTTGCTCAATAAATTTACATAAAAACTTGGTTTTAACTTACAATTTACCTTATAACCCTTAAGCACTTTGTTTATATTCTGAAGAGGAAAATAGCACAGCAAAGCAAATTTTCCCATTCAGATCACAGAGCGAGGTTACAGAGAGTCAGGGAGGATGGATCAACAATAATCCATGTGTGAGAAGAGAATTCTTTTTCTGTTGTTTAAAACAATAACGCACCTCATACATTATAGACAGGGTGTTATAATGTAGGTTCTTTATGTAGAGAAACGAACACGTAGATTACTTATATCAACAACTACATTAGTACACTAACTTTGGTCTTGATAACTATGGACAACGTTATCACACAAGGTGTCATCACTTCTGACACGTTAGTTCTTCAAAAAAAGGTCAACAGATTGTACGCTTTATACGTGTAAGTGCAAAGAGTTACCAAACGAATATTTAAAAGGATAAATGAGAGTTATAGTTTTAATTAAGAGGTCATTTTATAAAGGTCACGTGAGTATATAAGAGGAAATGTTTTTAAAAGGATTTTCGAAAAGATATTATAATAAGGTTTTAAAAAGGAGCTTATTAAAAAATTATTTTTTATATAATGTTTTTTCATAAAAGAATTTTTATATAAAAATAAAGCTTAGGCTTATTTTTTTTAGCTTTGAAAAGCTTACAAAAAGAGAAACTTATTAGGGTTTCAGAAGGGAATTTTTTTGAATAAATAAGGCAACATCGAGTTTCCAACCACAACTTCCTTTTTTCACAGGGAAAGATTTTGATGTCTGGGCTTTTAATATGGAGACCATGTTGAGGGTGCATGTTGTTTGGGATCATGTCAAGTTTAGGTTTGAAAATCATGAGAGTGGAGCAGAAGAACGAGCTCTCACTAATGCAAAGAGATAACAATGGAATATAGACAAAAGGAAGAATGCACAAGAGTTGTTGCTTATCCAACAAATAGTGGATCGGGAAGTGTTCCAGAATATTATGATCACGTCTTTAGAAAATGAAGCATGGGAAACATTGGTGACTATATATACAGGTATGGCCAAAGTCAATATTGTTAAATTGCATAATACTAGGAGAGATTTTGAAAGTCTGCAGATGAAGGAGATAGAGGACATCGATTCTTTCATGAATTGGGTCATGACTTTCATAAATCAGTTAAAAAATTATGGTGAAAATATTAAAGATCAGACATTGATTGATAAGGTCATTAGATGTCTGTCTAACAAGTTGGATGTTGTCGTAGCAGCGATAGAAGAAGCCAACAATTTGACAACACTAACAATTGATGAGTTGATGGGATCACTTCTATTGCATAACGTAAGGATAGACAGAAATAAGGATTCCACTTTAGAAAATGCTTTCAAAAGTCAAATTTCTACTTCAAGAGGTTGAGACAAAGGTAGATCAAGCGGTAGAGGAGGAGGTAGAATATATGGCGATCAAAGATATGGCAAAGAAGGTTAGGAACATGAAACTGGAAGAAATAGCAGAGGCTTCAACAATATTCAAAGATTTGACAAATCAAAGGTGAGATGTTATTATTGCAATAAATTTGGTCACTATACCCATGATTTCAAGAAGAGGGTAGTTGATCAAGGAAACCAAAGAGCTAATATTAGTATAGAGAATACTAACTCCATGTTCCTAGCTTTCCATAACATGCATGAACTTTCTGGTAATGTGTTGCTATTAGACAATGGTTGTAATAACCAGATGACATGCAATAAGAGTTTGGTTTCAAATCTGGATCAACCTCTAAAGACAGAGGTAAAGTTGGGGACTGACAAGACTGTAGATGTAGATGGAAAAGGAGTGGTCAACATTCTTACCAAGCAGGGGGAGCCAAAGACAATCTCAGAGGTATATTTTTTTCCTAGTCTTAAACACAATTTGATGAGTGTTCCTCAATTGACACAGAACGAATACAAAGTTATCTTTCACGGATAAGATTGTGTTATACATAACAATACCCCAAGCAAGCAGCTGATAGAAAAGGTGTATATAACAAGGAACATACTCTTTCCTCTAATTATGAATTACAGTGATCAAGTCAATTCGTTTACAGTTTCATGTTCTAATGATTATTGGTCATGGAACTTTCGGTTTGGAAAGTTGCATTTTTCTACTTTAAGATCGTTACAGCAGAAACATATGGTCAGAGGTTTACCTCCCAAAAAAGAACCTACTAGTACATGTGAGTATTTCATATTGGGAAAGAAACATTGTGAAACTTTTCCAAAGGGACTTGCATACAGAGAAAAGCAACCACTTCATTTGGTGCATATAGACATTTGTGGGCCTATGAGGACACAATCGATGGGTGGAAGTTGTTACTTTCTCAATTTTATTTATCACTATAGCAGAAAAGATATGGGTTTACTTCTTGAATCGGAAGTCTGAAACTTTTTAAAAGTTAAAAGAATTCAAAGTCTTAGCAAAGAACCAAATTGATCAATAGATCAAGGTAGCGAGATTAGATCATGGTGGAGAATATGATTTGAGGGCATTACATGAGTACTAAAAAGAAAATGGAATCAGAAGATATTTTACAACCAAGTACACACCGTAGCATAATGGTGTAGCAGAGACGAAGAACAGAACAACTATGAACATGACAAGGAGCATGTTGGAAGTAAGAAACTTGTCTAATGAGTATTGGGCATAAGCAGTTGCATGTGTTATTTATGTGATAAACATAGCACCTATAAAGAGTGTGATTAACAGAGTAGTAGAAGAAGCATGGCCAGGTATGTCATGCAACGTATCTCATCTCAGATTTTTTGGATGTGTAGCCTATGCACATGTACCTCATAAGATAAGGGCCATATTGGATGATAAAAGTGAAAAATTCATATCTGTTGGTTATAGTGAGCAATCAAAAGCTTACAAATTGTATAATATTATCACCAAAAATACCATAATTAGTAGATATGTTGTGTTCAAAGAACAAGAGTCATGGAATGGGAACATAGACAAAACCATTAATGCACGAGCGTTGTTGATGGAAGAGGATGATGTAGTAGATACAGAGCAGCAAGAATCAAAAGAGAAGACACTAAATAGAGTAACACTAGCAAGGAATCGAAGTTTTTCTTAGCAACATGTATCTTCAAGCAGATCAACAAACTAGAATTATCCGAGTAGCGTATCAGGTGATGAATGAAGCAATGGTAAGAGAAACAAGAGAATTTTGACAAATATTTTTGCTGATTTGGATGTTAGTCCAAGTTTTTCATTATTTGAAAGATCTTGGTCTCATGAAATATTTTCCTTGCCTAGAAGTTGAGCATTCCGAAAAATGAATTTTTATTTGTCAAAATAAGTATGCTAGAGATTTATTGAAAATATTCAGGATGGATAATTGCAAACCTGTACCTACACCAGTTGCAACAAGTAAAAAGATAAGTAATGACAATGAAGGATCGGATGTCAATCCAACTCTATTCAAAATATTGGTTGGAATCCTCATGTATCTCACAGCTACAAGATCATATATCATGCAAGGAATGATTTTGATTTCCATATTTATGGAGACTCCAAAAGACACATATTGGGAGCAAGAAAATTAGTTATGATATACATAGCAGGAAATAGAGATTGTGGAATAATGTGTTGAAGCACAAAAAAGAAATATTTCATTGGATACAAAGATAGTGATTTTGCAGGTAGTTTGGATGAGAGGAAGAGCACTTCTAGTTATTTTTTTCATCTTGGTTCAGGTGTGATAGAATGGGCATATAAGAAGCAGTCTATCGTGGCACTTTCATCAGCAAAAGTAGAATATGGTGCAATAACATCAACAACATGTCAAGAGGTATGGTTAAGAAGAGTATTGGATGGACTCAAGCAGAAAAAACAAGGATAAAAAAAAATATATTGTGACAACACCTTGGTGATTGCATTATCCAAGAATAGTGTGTTTCATCAGAAGAGGAAGAATATTGATACTATATATCACTTTATTAAAGAACTTTTGAGCAATGGAGAAGTTCACTTTAAGACTTGTAACTCGAGTGATCAATTGGCTGATATATTTACAAAGCCATTAGAAAAGCATGCACTTGATTTTCACAAAAGAAGCATCGGTGTTGTAATCCTTGCTGAGACATAAACCAGCAGGCATGTTTGAGTTGTCATGAGTCATGTTTTAATTTAGCGGTCTTAATTAAGGGGGAGTGTTAAAATAGCTAATTAACTCCCGCATGGATATTTAACAATATTTAGAGAGTGAGTTAAGTGTACATTGAGTCAATTTGAGTTATGTGATATATTAATTTGGTAAGTGTGTCAAGTTATATTAGGTGAGTTTTTAGTCGAAAAGGTTTAAATGCCCTTCACCGAGTTCGTTGTATTAAGATTGAAGTCTGTTTGATTAATAGAACAGACACATCTCGCGTGTTATTGTGTGTGAATTATTTGTGTTATTTGTGCCTTTACCCTTATGCCTTTCCAATAGGAGCTGGAGTTTGATTGCTCATGGACATAGCTAAACGACGAACAACAATGGACATGAAACGGAGACAGACAACGACATAGGTTCCTGGGAGGTGGTCTGGTAAAATCTAAAAATATCGGTGGCCGAGAAAGCCAGAACATAGCATGACTATACTATGCCTCAAATCTATATGATAAAACATTATGTTATGCATTATATATGTATGTCAACATTGAAAACAATATCAACCACCATCCATATTCGACCTTAACCACCATCCTTCGTATATATATATATATATATATATATATATATCATTCTGTATCATTCAGTGTTTTTTTAGATTGGCATTTTGTTGTGATGATTAATTTCTCTGTAAATGTGTTGAAAATGAAAATATCCAGCATAGATCTATCTTAACTATAGATCTAACATGAACCAAGAAGGAACACATTTCTTCATTTGAAAAAAAATTTAGAGTGCAAAATACAATGTGTTATTTTTTATTTTTTAAATTGTATTTTTGAATGCTAAATAGAGTATGTATAGCACCAAATAAAAATTTTAATCATACCAACTTTTTTTTCTACCTATAAATATATAAAAAATTCATATCCATATAAATTAGTTAACATAGATCATCAAATAGTTTATTTAAATATGTGTTAAAACATTTTTGAAAAGAGTAATATTGAAACATATGTTTCACACAGTTTTTCATTTCTAATTACTTTAGAGCATATGCATTTTTTTAAATTATAACCACATAAATTTTTTTATTTAGAACATAATTTTTAACTTTTATTTTATCTAAAAGGGGAATGGACTCACGTGAATACTTGCACATCCCTCTCATACTAAGTTGTAGCATGAATCTCTCGGCTCAAACATATAAAAAAGGAGCATCTTTTAATAAACATATACATAACAATAAGTATATAACCATCAACAAATTGCTTCGTGTATGGCTAATTCAACACAATAAACACTTGACCCAATTCGGGCTTGACACCATTGGCTCAAAACATAAATTTTCATATTATGATATTTATATATTCATATAAATTCCACCTTGTACTCGCAACTGGGTTTTTATTGCATTTAATGTTTCAATTTCCCACACAAAACCCCATCAACTGCGATGATCATAAAATTGCAATTCACACTCTCCACTTGAATTAAATAAGTCGAGTGAGCTACAATAAATTATGTTATTGTGCAATCATTTAATTTTAGGAATTAAAGTATAGTCAATTGAATTCTCTTTAGTTTTTTCAGACATTCTATCAAATACTTTAAGTCATCCTTCAAATGTGTGTCTTTGTCCTTAAATTTTCATTTTAAAGTAAATTTAATAATTTTTATCCCAATCAATCCTGCAATTAAACCAAATGAAATAGCACTAAGCCTTTTTGCTTCTTGCAATCTAATTATGAGGTGAAAATACACCCTTTAAATCAATAGGAATTATGTCAAACGGTTGATGAAAAACCGGTAAACCTTCAATTTTGTTACAACTTTGATCCAACCAAGCCCAAAAACCATCAAAATTTTGACCCGTCGTTCCTTACATTCCCATATGTGGCATCTACTCTCATATTTCTAGAAACTTATGCTGTTTCCACCATTGTGATTTTCGTCAAAATGTTCGTGAGCTTGTTCTAAATCAAGCCCAATTTAAACCAATTGTTGCAACTTGAGATCTAATACTAATATGAAGTGTGCCTTTCTGTGTGTTAGGAAACACCACTTAATAAGTGTTGCTCTAATACCAATCTGTAGTTTCCCCAAACTCCAACTGACAATGTCAATCTTACGAAATCCTTTAATTAATTGAAATAATATGCGAATGCATAAATATTTTTCTACCAGGATTTCAATATGGACCCAGTAGTTTAATTAAGTATGATATGGATCACTATATGCCATGCAACATTGTAAATTATGTATAAAAGAAATTAACCCTCACGGTAGAAATACAAAATAACACTATGCAACATGCTTAACTACATTTTAATGATATCAACAGTAACATAAAATAAGATAAAGCGTATACTATACACATTGCACAAATAAATAAAATCCATGAGAAATAAGTCAGAAAATTATATGTTGGAAAGAGTCGACTAGATTTGGGCTCTTCATGTTCCACATAGACATAGACCATGTGGCTCATAAGTCCAACCAAAGGTCACTTGCGAGTTGGGATAGGAATCTCCAAAAGCAACAAATGACAAATAACAACAAATCCTGGGCCACGACACCAACCCTAGCATCCCTCAGTACCTCCAACCACAAGCTCATGTCCACATGATCAACACCTAAGTGGAATAACCCGAGCCTCTCTTTGGTGCCCACTATCCAAAGAAACTAATAATTGTCTAGTATAGTCTTATCCTGCAAGTCCACAAGTCTTGGTGTTGCCCGGTGGCCAAATTCCAACATCCAAACCAAATAGAACCCTAAATAGATACCAGAGCCCAACCTAGGACTCCCAAATTATCTCCATATGAGTTCCCATGAGAACTCCATGGTGCCAAGCCATAATCAGGTCCAAAATCCCCTTGGAGCCTCGAAAGTTCTGGAGCCACTAGGGCTCACATAAACAAAATATATTTGTCTTGGTATGATTACTTAACTAGCCACACAAATATCTATTTCCAAAGTCTAACCCAGGAGTCACTGGCTCCTCATTCTATAAGACTAAATAGTTAACCAAATTCAATAACCTAGACTCACTCATCTATTGCCCAATTGATTGAATCCTCATTGAATAATAATGCATATAATAACATGAATCTAAACTTTCTTTATAATGCATGGTGTTCACTAGCCCAGTGTGTTGAAATGGCAGCATGAAATGGCACCCAAAGGGGGCTTCTAATTTAATATTTCCTTAATTAAATTGTAATTTCATCTCATGAAAACTTGTATTAGTTAACTAAGTCAGAATGACCAGGTTATATTAGGGAATTCGAGTTAGGGTCAGATTTCTCCCATGCAAGATTTCTCCCATGAGCCATTCTTATCATTAGTAATAGTTTCTCAATGTACTTTATGGATTTTATTCCATCAACAAGATATACTTAGTTTAAAATAAAACAATCAAAATTAACACATGGAGGGCTATTACAATATACATAAATATAGAAGATTTGGATGGCCACCAATGTACCCGATTAGATTATTAGTCCTGATGATGAATCACACTGGCTTGTTTGAAATGTGTCGACAAAATATTCTTGGTTGTGATTATCATCGAAAGATTTTTTTATATATTTTATAGATCACAAAAGAAAAATTCCTAAAATTATTAGTCCTCTTTAGAAGGAAATGGTTTCCATTGCATGGAGTTCTTAGTGGATATGAGGAATATTTTGTTGATATTGAACCTTGGTGAATCATATTCCATGCTAAGAAATTTTTCTTGGCTTAATAACTTGATAGAATTGTATGTTCTACTTGTGAGTGTCCATCATTTTCGTGTCAATTATATGATCCAATATATTGTTCTTAATAAATTTAGGTTTAATTTGGTAGAAAAAAAAGTTCTCATCCACATCAAAAGTGATTAGAAGAGATAGGAAATATGGTCTTAAAACTTTTTTGGAACTAGATTATGGCAATGGCGCTACTTATACTTAGCATTGGCCTTATATAAGATAGAATGAACATGTTATCGGTGACATCATATTTGATAAAAACACATGGCATGTCTATTTGGATCACCTAAAGTGTGCCAAGATAGTATTTGTGAATACAGAGTGCGTACAAATACATCAATGGGGCCCCATGGATGGAGCCAAAATCAATTCTTAAAACAGTTGTATTAAGATTGAAGTTTGTTTGATTAATAGAACAGACACAGCTCACGTGTTATTGTGTGTGAATTATTTTTCTTATTTGTGCCTTTACCCTTCTGCCTTTCCATTAGGAGCTGGAGTTTGATTGCTCATGGACATAGCTAAACGGCGAACAACAATGAACTTGAAACGGAGACGGACAACGACATAGGTTCCTGGGAGGTGGTCCGGTAAAATCTAAAAATATCGGTGGCCGAGAAAGCCAGAACATAGCATGACTATACTATGCCTAAAATCCATACGAGAAAACCTTATGTTATTCATTATATATGTATGCCAACATTGAAAGCAACATCAACCACCATCCATATTCGACCTTAACCACCATCCTTCGTATATATATATATATATATATATATCATTCTGTATCATTCAGTCTTTTTTTAGATTGGCATTTTGTTGTGATGATTCATTTCTCTGTAAATGTGTTGAAAATGAAAATATCTAGCATTGATCTATCTTAAGTACAGATCTAACATGAGCCAAGAAGGAACACATTTCTTCATTTGAAAAAAAATTTAGAGTGCAAAATACAATGTGTTATTTTTTATTGTTTAAATTGTATTTTTGAATGCTAAATAGAGTATGTATAAGACCAAATAAAAGTTTTAATCATACCAACTTTTTTTTTCTACATATAAATATATAAAAAGTTCATATCCATATAAATTAGTTAACATAGATCTTCAAATAGTTCTTTTAAATATGTGTTAAAATATTTTTGAAAAGAGTAATATTGAAACATATGTTTCACACATTTTTTCACTTCTAATTACTTTAGAGCATATGCATTTTTTTAAATTATAACCACATAATTTTTTTTATTTAGAACATAATTTTTAACTTTTATTTTATTTGAAAGAGGAATGGACTCACGTGAATACTTACACATCCCTCTCATACTAAGTTGTAGCATGAATCTCTCAGCTCAAACATATAAAAAAGGAGCATCTTTTAATAAACATATACATAACAATAATTATATAACCATCAAAAAAATGCCTCGTGTATGGCTAATTCAACACAATAAGCACTTGACCCAATTCGGGCTTGAAACCATTGGCTCAAAACATAAATTGTCATATTACGATATTTATATATTCATATAAACTCCACCTTGTACTCACAACTGGGTTTTTATTGCATTTTAATGTTTCAGTTTCCCACAAAAAACCCCATCAACAGTGACGATCATAAAATTGCAATTCACACTCTCCACTTGAATTAAATAAGTCGAGTGAGCTACAATAAATTGGGTTATTGTTCAATCATTTAATTTTAGGAATTAAAGTATAGTCAACCGAATTCTCTGTAGTTTTTTCAGACATTCTATCTAATACTTTAAGTCATCCTTCAAATGTGTGTCTTTGTCCTTAAATTTTCATTTTAAAGTAAATTTAATAATTTTTATTCCAATCAATCCTGCAATTAAACCAAATGAAATAGCACTAAACGTTTTTTCTTCTTTCAATCTAATTTTGAGGTGAAATTACACCCTTTAAATTTATAGGAATGATGTCAAACGGTTGATGAACAACCGGTAAACCTTTAATTTTGTTACAACTTTGATCCAACCAAGCCCAAAAACCATCAAAATTTTGACCTTTCGTTCCTTACGTTCCCATATGTGGCATCTACTCTCATATTTCTAGAAACTTATGTTGTTTTCACCATTGTGATTTTGGTCAAAATGTTCTTGAGCTTGTTCCAAATCAAGCCCAATTTAAACTAGTTGTTGCAACTTGGGATCTAATACTAATATGAAGTGTGCCTTTATGTGTGTTGGGCAACACCACTTAATAAGTGTTGCTCTAATAACAATCTGTAGTTTCCCCAAACTCCAACCGACAATGTCAATCTTACGAAATCCTTTAATTAATTGAAATAATATGCGAATGCATAAATATTTTTCTACCAGGATTTCAATATGGACTCGGTGGTTTAATTAAATATGATATGGATCACTATATGCCATGCAAAATTGTACATTATGTATAAAAGAAATTAACCCTCACAGCAGAAATACATAATAACACTATGTAACATGCTTAACTACATTTTAATGATATCAACAGTAGCATAAAATAAGATAAAGCGTACACTATACACATTGCACAAATAAATAAAATCCATGAGAAATAAGTCAAAAACTTATATGTTGGAAAGAGTCGACTAGATTTGGGCTCTCCATGTTCCACCTAGACATAGACCATGTGGTTCATAAGCCCAACCAAAGGTCACTTGCGAGTTGGGATAGGAATCTCCAAAAGCAACAAATGACAAATAACAACAAATCCTAGGCCATGAAACCAACCCTAGCATCCCTCAATACCTCCAACCACAAGCTCATGTCCACATGATCAACACCTAAGTGGAATACCCTGAGTCTCTCTTTGGTGCCCACTATCTAGAGAAACTAATAATTGTCTAGAATAGTATTATCCTGCAAGTCCACAAGTCTTGGTGTTGCCAGATGGCCAAGTGCCAACATCCAAACCAAATAGAACCCTAACTCGATACCAGAGCCCAACCCAGGACTCCCAACCTATCTCCATACGAGTTCCCACGAGAAATCCATGGTTCCAAGCCATAATCAGGTCCAAATCCCCTTGGAGCCTCGAAAATTCTAGAGCCACTAGGGCTCACATAAACAAAATATATTTTTCTTGGTATGATTACTTAACTAGCCACACAAATATCTATTTCCAAAGTCTAACCCAGGAGTCACTGGCTCCTCAGTCTATAAGACTAAATAGTTAACCAAATTCAATAACCTGGACTCACTCATTTGTTACCCAATTGATTGAATCCTCAAAGAATAATAATGCATATAATAACATGAATCTAAACTTTCTTTATAATGCATAGTGTTCACTAGCCTAGTGTGTTGAAATGGCTGCATGAAATGGCACCCAAAGGGGGCTTCTAATTTAATATTGCCTTAATTAAATTGTAAAATAAACTGTAATTTCATCTCATGACAACTTGTATTAGTTAACTAAGTCAGAATGACCAGGTTATATTAAGGAATTCGAGTTAGGGTAAAAGATGAGGCATGCAGATTTCTCCCATGATTTAAGGGGGTCCAGTTACAGTTATTTCTGAGTTATACCCTGCGATGCTTTAAGATTTTCCCAAGCTTATCATATTTACCCAACCATGATATTTAAAGTATTTTCTCTCCCTCAATTAAATCTTATTTGAATATTATACCTAACATTCCCATGGAAGAATTATTTCCGCAAGCATCTCACTTCTAAATGAGTTATCCCTAGATTTTCGCCATTCTTATCATTAGTAATAGTTTCTCAATGTACTTTATGGATTTTATTCCATTAACAAGATATACTTAGTTTAAAATAAACAATCAAAATTAACACATGGACGGCTATTACAATATACATAAATATAGAAGAGTTGGATGGCCACCAATGTACCTGATTAGATTATTAGTGCTGATGATGAATCACACTGGCTCGTTTGAAATGCGTCGACAAAATATTCTTGGTTGTGATTATCACCGAAATATTTTTTTTTATATTTTATGGATCACAAAACCAAAATTCCTAAAATTATTAATCCTCTTTAGAAAGAAATGGTTTCCATTGCATCGAGTTCCTAGTAGATATGAGGAATATTTTGTTGATATTGAACCTTAGTGAATCGTATTCCATGCTAAGAAAGCTTTATTGGCTTAATAACTTGATAGAGTTGTATGTTCTACTTATGAGTGTCCATCATTTTTGTGTCAATTATATGATCCAATATATCGTTCTTAATACATTTAGGTTTAATTTGGTAGAAAGAAAAGTTCTCATCCACATCGAAAGTGATTAGAATAGGTAGGAAATATGGTCAAAGTAGCTCCACATTAAATATTATGTGACAGACAAGAAAACAATATTACTCAATTCGAGGGAATTTTCACCCATAGCCTCTATGATGGTGTAAAGCCCGTATAAAAGTCATTTAATCTTCTTATGGGGGCATTTGAGGTAATTTTCTACAAAAATAAATACACCTTATTAACATCTTAAAACTTGTTTGGAACTAGATTATGGCAATGGCGCTACTTATACTTAGCATTGGCCTTATATAAGATAGAATGAACATGTTATCGGTGACATCATATTTGATAAATACACATGGCATGTCTATTTGGATCACGTAAAGTGTGCCAAGACAGTATTTGTGAATACAGAGTACGTACAACTACATCAATGGGGCCCCATGGATGGAACCAAAATCAATTTTGAAAACGGTCCTGGCTAGTAAAGTCTTGGAGATTTTTTTTACAGTGATGTTGAACATATGAAATGTTATTTTTATCAGCGCACAAATTCTTGGAGTTGTACATGCATAGGATAATCATATTTGTGGATACTTTCCTTTTTCCATCTATTTATGAATGAAAGGATGTCAATTTTGTTAACCTAGTTTCCATCAAAGACCGTAAGCTAGAATAGGAGGGAATTAGAAGGAATCTATTGTACTCATATTAAAATAATGTTGTGTAGCAGCTCGAAATGAACGCAAAACATGCTTAAATAAGAAATTAGTTGTGACCTTTGTTGCAATACTTATTTTACATGGTGCCAAAATGATCATCTTAGAGAACCAATTAAAAACCACAAAGACACAATTATGACCATGATTGGTGGAGGGAAAATCCTCACATCTAATTCATGGAGATTGATTCCTAGGGATTTTGTTTTTGAGAATATAGAATATTGTATCACCCATGTTTGTTAACGTTGATTACATAAATTCTACAAGAAGTGAAATGTTTGATATACTAGTTGATTTCCTTTCGATGGCTTTTATAGTAGAAATACTTCTAAATTACAATTATTAATGTCTTCGCCATCTCGTAGTTCCCTACCATCCAACTATAATGTGGTTCCTAAAGTAATTTTTCATTCTCACTAAAAGAAATATAAATATGACCAACATAACACAAGAATGCATCCCAAAGCTAGAATTATAGAACTTGTTTTCCTCTACTCAATCTATAATAAATAGCAATGAATCGTAGATTTTTTTTATTCTGAAACATACCATGGGAAATTGTATTTAGCTCCACCTTTTTTTACTTGATTTAAGAGTTAAGCAATATGCAGAAACCTGAATATGAGCATATAGTAGAAAGTGGCAGGGTCCAAGAAGTCATAAATATCTATGGGAGTCATTATGCATATCCAAACACAATTGACCATAGCTAGGTCCAAAGACATGCCATGGTCATCCATCGCACACATTAGATCTAATGCACAACAAATGAGAATTTATATACATTTTCATATAACATGTATTGGTGTATGATGCTTAAGACCTGTTGGATGTGTTGTGAATGTTCTGCCTAGGCCCTACTTAAGATGTGTATGTCATCCAAATAAAAAACCACAAAAGTTTTGTGAATCGGAAGAAGATATAATCCAAGATCTTCATGACTGTAATTGCAACATTATTCAAACCTTTAAATATAAAAAAATTACTATAATTAGCAATTTATTAACATAGCCAACACAAGCATAAAAGAAACAATAAAATGAAATAGACATAAGGAAACCATAGTAGATAACTAATATGGTCAGGAACCTAAGGTAAGTGAATTAACACTTTATTATGTAAACAATGTTAAAAGTAGAATAGAGGAGTGTTACCAATATACCTATGGTATATTTACAAGATATAATTACAATATTGAGTAGTCTATAGATATTTCAATCCAACCCATGATTTCTGCAAGTCATGTTTCCATTTCTCTCTCACTCATCCAACGAAAATCATGTTGTTTAGTGAAAACCTTAAACTTCACACGGCTGAAAAAAAATGAAAAAAAAAATAAAAAATAAAAAAAAGTTCACCTTGCAGTTGATGCCCCAACACATTGATTAATCCTCCAATATCCATGAGAAAGTCATGGACTTGTGAGCCCCTTCATTCCAAGGGGGAGCTAAGTGTCAACCATCATTGGTTTAGTGACTCATTCCTCAACCATCCGCTGATTCATTCCAATTTATTCCGAGTTGTGTTGGGTCTTCCCAGAATATCCCAACTCTTCCCAGGTCAGTCCAATTCTTTCCAAGTCATCCTTGTCCTCCAAAATTATCCCATGTTCACCTAGGTCATCTTAGTCCACCCAATCCATCGACTCAATTGCACCTAGGCATTCCTAAACAACTCAATGTGTCTAATTACATCTCAACGTATTCGAAGGAAACTCCATAGGTTATGGGATGATCCACCCCTTGGGTAGGCATGAACCTCTTGTAAACCAATGCATTCTGATATTCATATAAATACAATATGGGAAATTGAACTGCCCATCCATTTGATTGGGCATGAAAAATATAGTGTTCTAACCTCCCCCTCAATTTGGTTTAACAACTTGATAGATTTGTATTTCTACTTGTGAGTGCCCATCAGTTTTGTGTCGATTATATCATCCACTATATCGTTCTTAATACACTTAGGTTTATGTTGGTCCACTATGATCCAATATGATCCACTATATAAATATAGAATAGGTGGATGACCACCAATGCACCCACTTATATTATTACTCCTCCTTAGGACGAAATGGTTTCCATTGCATCAAGTTCCTACTGGATATGGGGAATATTTTGTTGATAATGAACCTTGGCAAGTCACATTCCATGGAAAGCAAGTTGTATCAGTTTAACAACTTGATAGAGTTGAATGTTCTACTAGTGAGTGTCCAATATTTTGGTGTCCATTATTTGATCCACTATATCATTCTTAATACATTTAGGTTTATTTTGGTAGGCGAAAAGTGATCATCCACATCCAAAGTGCTTAAGATAGGTAGGAAATATGGTCAAAGTAGCTTCACAATAAATATTATGCTAAAGGGAAGAAAACATGAATACTCAATTCGAAGGCATCATTACCCATAGCCTCTATGATGGTGTAAATCCCATATAAAATTGGTTTAATATTCTTATGGGACCTTTAAGGTAATTTTCTACAAAAAGAAATACAACTTATCAACATCCTAAAAATGGTTTGGAACCCGATGTTGGCAATGTTGTTGCTTATACTTAGCATTGGCCTTATATAAGATAGAATGAATATGTTATTGGTGACATTGGATTTGATAATAAAAAAACGATTTATTTATTTGCATCAACTGAAGTGTGGCAAGAAACTATTGGTGAATATAGAGTGTGTATAAATACATCAATGGGGTCCAATGGATGGAGCCTAAATCACGCCTGAAAAGGGTTGTGGTCGGTAAAGTCTTGGAGAGTTTTTTTACAATGATGTTGAACATATGGAGGGCTCTTTTCATAAGCACGAAGATTCTGGAGTTTTACATGCATAGGATAATCATCTTGTTGGATACTTTCCTTTTTCCATCTCTTTATGAATGAAAGGACGTCAAATATGTTAACATGGTTTCCATCGAAGACCGTAAGCTAGAGTAGAAGGGACTTAGAACGAACCTGTTGTCCCCATATTAAAATAATGTTGTGCAGTAGCCCGAAATGAACCCAAACATGCTTAAAGAAGAGATTAGTGTTGAATTTCATTGTGATACTTCTTTTACATGGTGCCAAAATGGTCATATTAGAGAACCAATTAAAAACCACAAAGACACAATTACGACCATGATTGGTGGAGGGAAAATCCTGACATGTAATCCACGAAGATTGATTCCTAAGGATTTTATGTATTTTTTGGGCAGGTAGAAGAGTATATGACCCTTGTTTGTTAATGTTGATTGCATGAATCCTACAAGATGTGAAATGTTTGATATACTAGTTGATTTCCTTTTGATGGCTTGGATAGTAGAAATACTTCTAAATTACAACTGTTAATGTCTTCTCCATGTCGTAGTGCCCTACCATCCAACTATAATGTGCTTCCTAAATTTACTTTTCATGCTCACTTAAAGGAATAGAAATATGACCAAGATAGCACAAGAATGCATCCCAAAGGTGGAATTATAGAACTTGTTTCCCTATGATCAGTCTCTAATAAGTAGAAATGAATCATAAAATGATTTTTATTGTGACACATACCACATGAAATTGTATTTAGTTCCACATTTTTTCAATTGATTAAAGAGTTAAACAATATGTGAAAACTTGAATATGAGAGTATGGTAGAAGGTGAGAGGGTCCAAGAAGTCACAAATATCTATGGGTGTCATCAAGCATAGCCAATCACAATTGGCTTTGATCTTAGCTAGGTCCACATGCATCCCATGGTCATCCAAAATGCATCATAGACATTGGATCTAGTGCACCACAAATGAGAATTTATTTAAATTTTCATATAACTTGCATTGTTGTATTCATTTTCATATAAGTTTTCATGGTGATTGTCACTCTTTGCTTCATTATAAGAAAATGAAATTATGTGATAATATGTCAAGTTAAGGAAATCTTGATTTAAAAGGTAGGAACCACATATAAAACGTAGACGAAATAATGGGAACATTTTTTTGAAGAGATAAGAAAAGTTAAGAACCACATATAAACCCAAAAGAAATCATGGGAACATTTTTTTTTAAGAGATAAGAATAGTTAAGAACCGCATATAAAACCCAAAAGAAATCGTAGGAACATTGTTTTTGAAGAGACATTGTGCTTTATTTTTTAGAGTGTGCTTGGAAAACAAAAAAACAAGGATTGCTATAGCTTTTGCAAGTTGCATTTGCTAAGAAAATGCAGAAACCACAAAAGAAATTATGGGAACATTGTTTTTCAAGAGGCATTGTGCTTTGTTCTTGAGAGTGGTTGGAAAACAAAAAACAAGGATTGATATAGAGTTTGCACGCTGAAGGAACACTCGCGATGTCAAGTAGGAAAATGGAAACCATGCTAAATGTGTGTGACAAGCCATCAGGGAAACTCGCACGACGGGTAAAACAATAGCAACTCCAAACCCAAATATAAAATCGTGAGTTCACCGTATCTAAAACGCGTGCCATCAGGAGAATTCGCGAACGGAAAACTCAAACCATCAGGAAAACTCGGGAACGGAAAAACGATCGCAACTTCAAACCCAAATATAAAATCACGGATCTACATGAATTCTAGCTGAATACCAAGATAAATGGCCTTCAAACCAATCCACGTACACACTTTGCACGAGATAACCGATTACGTGGATCTGTGACAACGCAACCGCCAAAATTAAACATGGACGTGTTGCCCAATCATGGACAACGCAACCGCCAAGGAAATGTCCAGGCCACTACCTCTATATAAGCCAATCTACTCTTAACGGAGTTACAGATACACACCGATCATGGCGTCGGTTGAAATTCCTGCAATATCCATTTTGATTGGCTTCTTCCTAAGCTACTTGGCTTTGGGTTCCGCCACTAATTCTGCAGCTCAAGAAAAGGCTTCTGGATCTGTCGTGGTTACTGGAAAAGTGTTCTGTGATGCATGTTTGGAGAGTAGGCCCTCTCAAAATGGCTACGTCATATCTGGTATGAAAGTCATCCTGATATTTTTTTTACGTCATATCTGGTATGAAAGTCATTTTGATATTTTTATTTTCTTGTATAGATAGACAGAAAAGGGGGTAAATGTAGAGACATAACTGTTTTTTTTTCTGGCCGTCAACGTTTTTCTTGCCATTGTATTTATAAATTAACTTCCACTAAAACCATATCGCCAACTGAAACAGTTTTATCGAACGATCGTAAATATACTTTACTGATCAAGCATAGTTTCTTTCTCCTTTTGACAAATGAACAGGTGCTTCCGTTGTTGTGGAATGCGGCCTCAACCGGAAAACGTTGACGGTATCCATCACAGGGGAAACAGATGAAAATGGAGAATTCAAGGTGGAGCTTCTTTCCAATATTTTTCACTCTGCTGATCAATTGAGCAGGTGTTCGGTGAAGCCGCTGAAAAGCCCTGACGACTCATGCAGGATTCCCTCAAAGTCTGCACCATCCAGTCTCACGCTACAGTCATTCTCAAATGGAGTTCTCACGTACAGTGCAGGATCTTTCAGCTACCGCCATGAAACCGTACCCGCATCGTGTTACGGCAAAGGTGTGTTGAGAATGATGAGGAGTCGAGCAGTGGCTGAGAATTTTGATCAAAATTGGAAAGTAGGCCTGCAGACGTACACAAACCCTTGGTTGAATAGGCCTTCGTTTGGTAATGCCACTCCACGCATTCCTAAACTTTCTCCAGGCACTCCGTTTGTTTGGCCTCCTTTTCCCAAAAGTCCTTTAGGCCCTCCTTTCAATTGGCCACGACCGGGCACTCCACGCTTTCACAAAAATCCTCGAGGCCTTCCCTTCAATTCTCCCACCACTCCAGGCTTTCCCAACACTCCTTCGGGTTCCCCGTTCAGTGCTCCACCATTTCCACAAACGACACCCATCACTCCAATCGTTTCACCTCAGCCTGCCTCCTCTGATGCACCTTTTGGCACCCCAGGGCTGACTAGTCAATATTTGGAAGCCGACCTACAGGCGTCCACAACCCCTTCCTTGCAATGGTCTTCGCGCAGTTTTCCACCATTACCACAACCTGGTACTCCAGTCTTTCCTTATATTCCCAATTTTCCTCCATCTAAATCGGTCACTCTAAGCTTTCCCAAATTTCCTCGAGGCCCTCCATTCAATTTTTCACGCCCAGGCACTCCAAGATTCCCCAAATTTCCTGTGGGGCCTCCACGATTTCCCAAAACTCCTCAACGCCCTCCCTTTGATATTTCACCAAATCCACAACCCACCACTCCCGACTTTCCACCTCAGTCCCCCTTAGATGATCCTTTTGGTGAACCCACCACTCCTGGCTTTCCATCTCAGCGCCCCTCTGATGCTCCTTTTGGCGCACCCACCACTCTCGGCTTTCCACCTCATCCCCCCTCTGATGCTCCTTTTGGAACCCAAGGACTTACTAGCCAAAATTTGGAAGCGGGTTTACAAGAATCCACAACCCCTTCGTTACAGTCGTCTTTGCACAGTTTTCCACCCTTTAAACAACCCGGGATTTCAGGCTTTCCCAAATTTCCTCTAGGGCCTCCATTCAATTTTCAACGACCAGGCACTCCAAGTTTCCCCAAATTTCCTCCATAAAATTTTCCAAGACCAGGTCCTCCAAACACTCTTAGAGGCCCTCCCTTCGATATTCCACCAAACTCACAGGCCACCACTCCACACATTCCACCTCAGCCCACCTTTGATTCTCCTTTTGGCACCTTAGGACCTACCAGCGAAAATTTTGAGGCGGGCCTTCAAGCATCCACAACCCCTTTGTTGCAGTCATATTTGCGCAGTTTTCCACCATTTCAACAACCGAGCATTCCAAGCTTTCCCAAATTTCCTCTGGGGCCTCCATTGAATTTTTCACGACCAGACACTCCAGGCTTCCCCAAATTTCCAAAACAAGACCGTCCACGCTTTCCAAAAACTCCTCAAAGTCCTCTCTTCGATATTCCACCAAACTCACAACCCACCACTCCAAGCATTCCACCTCAACCCCCCTCTAATGCTCCTTTTGACACCCCAGCACCTTCTAGCCAATAGAAAATCCCATCCATCTTTGGGGTCTCAACGTTTGTGTTTGACATATTGTAATAGTTTTATGGGGTTTTTTCTGAAGAGTTCGTGTGCTTGATTTACAGTTATCGTTTATATCATATTGATGATAAAAAGTGTGGTTTGAGGGATAGGTGGGCTCTTGATTGTGTTGCAATGACAACTCTAGTAAGGATCTACATGTTGGGTGTCAATAACGAATAAGAATCTGCTATTTAACAAAATATTTGGCTATGGTGGTATGGTGATTGTGCTGCAACGGACACTCTCGTAAGGATTTGCATGTTGGGTCTCAATAACAACCAAGAAGTTTGTATTTAACAAAATATTTATTTATTTATATCATGATTATATAAAAGTAAATTTCATCTTAATCGTGCCCTCTTTCTATCAAATAACCAAATTGTTTTGCAATACATTAGATAACAAAGGAAAGTAATGATTATGGATTGAATAACCAATTTGTTTTGCAATATATTTCATAACTGAGAATAATGGTCATGGTTTATAATACTATTGATGTAGAAATTATAAAATATGCATGTATATCTTGGATTCACTCGATCTAACAATTTTCTAAAGTTAAATACTGAATCGCTTCTACAAATATTTTGGGGATTTAAAAACAGCACAATTGCCGAGCACATGAAGCAAATAAGAATAGATCAAAACTACAACACCAGATATGCCCAGGGAAAGCTTACTGCTCAAAACCCTTCTATCATATAATGTATATTCCACAAGGAATCATGAAACAATTACATACAAAACTCTTCTCACAAGAGCCCTCAGTACATCACCTAATTGTCTCACACTGTCATACAAAAATTGGCAAGTTCTTTAGCCAATTTACTGCCTCCAAACAACGTGCCTTGCTCACGCAGTTCTTGATGAATGCAATCCTTAATCACAAATCCTTCCTCAACTACGCTGAGTATCATGGGCATCCTGTGGTGTTATAACTACACCTGGGTAGCCTGCGAATATCACAACTGATAGTTACACTTCCTTTTCACCTAGATCTCAGTAAAAGTAAATACTATGAGTTAATACATTTTATACAAGTCATTTAAATGAAAATGTACGATACTAATTAATAAATATAATTAAACATTTTGATATCAAATAATGTTTTTCCTTTGTTAATTTTTTTTTGATAAAAACACATTATTTTTTGAACTCTAAATATTAATAGTAATGATCATCAAGTTCGAAAAATCGTTTATAATTGAAAGCAAATATCATGGGTTTATAGCCATTATTGTGTATCAGATTTGGTCGAAATATTATTATTGCATTTTCAAATGTAAATATAAAAAAATAATTAACAAATATAATTTACACTTTGATATCAAAATAGATTTCAAGAACTTTATTTTTAATAAAAACACTTTACATTTTGATAAAGCATTTTTTTTTTAATCTAAATATTAGTCAACAAATAGTTTATTTATTTCTATACAAACCATCACATTTCAATTAGCCACATGACATGATTTGGATTGTACAAAACACTTATGACCGAGAATTACATTTTAGAATATTAAACACAACCCCTCTTCAATATTGATATTTATTTCGAAATACGAAAGCGTTTCTTTCACTTTACCTTTATAAGGCTTTCTTTCACTTTACCTTTATAACAAGGCTACAAGTAGCGACTACCTGCCCCTAATGTAAATATAGAAATGTTACAATTTGAGATAGATAACACTTTAAAATTGGAATCTTTCACGTTTAAAATGCTCAATCATAGATTAACTAATTATAAATATATTATAGTTAAAAAAATAATTTTTTATTTACGTTAATTATAATTTAATACTTAATAAATATATATATAGTAGATATTTATTTTGTTCAATTTGCCACTTCTCTTTAAATTATTTGTGCTAATAGTTTGTTTATTTATTATTTTATATTATTATGTTTATTTATTATTTTATACTATTAAATATTGAACTGCAATTGCAAAATACTCTTAATTTATATAATTTTTATTAATGTAAATTTAGTGAACTATGATAAATAAATATAATAAATTATTTTTTAAAATAAGTTTCCACTTAAATTATTATTATCAATAATTTTTTGTATAATATTTAGGTATGATGAAGTTCTTATAAATTTAATTTGCATAATATTTATACATCTTCTATACTATAATTTTTTTTTAAATAAATATTTAATTTTATTTTTAGTTCTTGCTACTTAGTTTAATTTAATTACTAATTTATTTTGTATTGTTATTATGTAATTAGTATTGGTTAAATGTAATTAATATTTAACTTGTTTATTTATTTCAACTCAGCCATGCTCTAAAAAATTATTTTAAAAAATAATACATGTATTTATGAATTTTAAAAAAATGTACAATTAAGTAAAAGTAAGTTAATTATATAGTATATAAATTTTATTTTATTTTAAGAATGAGCTAAAATATAATGTAAAGTCATTTTAATACAATTCACATTTAAAAAAATATTAATTATAAAAATAATTACTATATGCATTAAATAATATTATTAACCATGGAAATTTAAGCTTAAATTATTATGGAAAAATCTGAATTGTAAATAGCTTTTGTTAATCTACCATGAGCTAATATTATATAGACAAAATTTATGTTATACTAGAACTAAAATTCAGTAATATATTTGCTATTCAATAATAAGCATATAAGTCAAATGTAAGGATTGTTGTGTTTTTGCTTGGCAAAATTGCTTTGTTGATTGTAAGTTTAAAATGACATATGGAGTTTTCATATCTTCATGTAATTACTAATTTATTTTGTATTGTTATTATGTAATTAGTATTGGTTAAATGCAATTAATATTTAACTTATTTATTTATTTCAACTCAGTCATGTTCCAAAAAATTATTTTAAAATTAAGAGTATTTTGCAATTGCAGCTCAATATTTAATAATATAAAATAATAAATAAACATAATAGTATAATCTAAATAATGAAATTTTAAATACCTTAATAAATTATATAAATGTAATTTTATCTTACCCAAAAAAACATTAAAAAATTACACTTATCTAATATATTAAAAATAATTTAAATTATCAAATATATTATAAATAATTTAAATTTAACTCTCAACATATTTATATTTGAGAAATATAAAACATTCTATTATAATAAATGTACATAACAATGCATATCTTATTTCTACTGTACATTTTTATTCATATATGGTTAATTAATATTTATGTTCTTATAATAATTTTTTCTACTTATAAAATTACTTTAAATAATGCGATAATTTGTTCTATTTATAAGCATACGTAATTCAATATAAAAAAAAAATTATAAATCTGAGAATAAATTAAAAATAAATAAAAATATTGAAATTAAATATTAAAAAAATAAAATAAAATAAATATCCTATAAAATTATTATTGCCCCACACACACACATATATATATATATTTATATATTTATATTTACAAATATATTTAAAATAATAAAATATTAAATTTAAATTTAAATCAACAACAATTAAATTAAATTGAAAAAAAATGATATGAATATTTCAATATTAATTTTATATATATTTTGGTTAACGCTAGTTAACTTTCACGATAACAAAAATTTTTTTTTTTTTTATTTGCAAAATATGTATATCAAGATAATATATATTTAAAATATTACCAGATTTTTAAATGCAAATATGATCCTTTTTAAATATAAAATATTAAAATAAATAAACTAGTAGTTGCCCCAGAAGGTGCTTACCTTGAAGGACAGTGATTAGGTCCAGTAGGCCGATAGGAGTATTGCTTTTGAATTATTAATTTGAAGTAATTGTAGTTTTTGACATGAAGGAAGTGAATGATATCCTTCATGATATGATATCAGTATGGCAGATATATAACAGTGAAGTTGTGAGCGAAGTTCCTATTCTCAGCTTGAGTGGTACGTATCCACAAGGAGGTTCTTGTCATTTCGTATTAGCAGAAGAAATCCTGTAGGGTGTTAGTGCTCAAGAAGTAGCAATTAGCTAATACCACTATTCATTTAAGAACTTGACAGCTGAATTGACAGGTAAATCAATTTAGCTAAATTATGATAAATTTTCTTACTATAAGAAAAAAAAACTTTTTTCCAATTTACAATATAATTTTAAATAACAAGAACCAAAAAATTATAATAATAACGACCGGATGCATGGAGCTACTTGCATGCCATCCAATGTATTAATGCACTTCTAACAATTTACAAATTCCAAGATTTTCTACACCATGTCACTGTTAATTGTTAAAGGAAGGTTTTTAATCATAAAATATCTCTGAAAAAATTAAAAGCAGCAGAAAACCATGGAGAAACAATCAAGAATACACAATGTGGGGCAGTTGAAAAGGGACTTGGTGTTGCGAGTTTCTATTTCTGTCAAACAAAGAAGGTTTTCCATAATACAATTGTTGAAAAACTTTATGAGGAGAAGTGGCTCCTGCTATCCAAGGCACAGATGGATCAATGGTCCCATCCTTGTAAACATACTGCCCTCCATCTTCATACAATCTCCTGAATTGCTCCAGGGGCCTGTCCCTCAAAGGATGAAGAGGCACCCCCCTGCATGCAAAACATGAGAAAACAAAAAAACAAAGATATCCACCTCAGAAAAAAAATACCCAAATTAGAAAACAGAAGTAGAAACCCAAAGACAGGCCAATCTCAATACAAGAAACTGTATTAAAAAGAAAACATACATACTTGACATGGAAATGATCAGCAATGTCCCTAGAGCCAAGATGGAGGGCAACAACATCACAGAAGGCCCTGTAGAGCTATAGCTGAGGAAATATTGCACAATTTTGCTTAATAATTAAAAGAATAGAGCTGCAGCTGAGGAAATAGAGCTGTAGCTGAGGAAATATTACACAATTTACTTAATAATTAAAAGAATAGAGCTGTAGTTGATGAAATATTGCACAATTTACAGTTCAATCTAGAAACAAAGTTGTAGAGGTATACGAAGAGCTTATAATTTGCAGCGCTAATATCCATTTTGCCAAAATCTTGATCTGAAGATCTCAGTTCTCCAAATCTCATTTCTCAACACCACAACATCATTTTTCTCTTTGATTCAGTTTCACTCAGTATAATTTCTTTCCCATTTTGGACAACATAAGCACAGTTTACTATCAATGTCTTGGGATTAGTAATACTGCCCAACATTTTCCCATAACAAGAACAAACATCTCATTCTCGCAGTCAGTTCCACCTGCTGCTAACTTCGGTAATTTTGAAATGTATCACGGAATGTCATTAAGGGTATTCTTGGGTTTCAATGACCATATACAGAATTACAACAACATTAACTATATGAGGGAACTGATTTATCTGAGTGATGACAATATGGAATATGCGAGGGAACTAAATCGGGGGAAGGTTGATTTGCATAACGTGGCCTGTGAGAAGAAAAAATTAGAAAAGAAACTGCAAGAAAGGGAAGAGTACCTACAAAAAGCGGTAGATGCCTTGAGAAAAGTAACTGAAGAAAAGAAAAAGGCAGAGGAGAAAAATACTGACTTATCAAAAGCAATTGTAGAAAGGGGTTGGGCTTTCAAACAGGTGAAACAGGAGAAGAACTTGGGAATAAAACAGAGAGAAAATATTATTTGTTCTTTGTGGGGAACTGTCCAAGTTCTGCAAGAAAAGTTAGGAAGCTTTGAGAAGAAAGAGAGAGAGAGAGAGAAATATCTGTCAAGATGGAAGCTGAGAAAGAAACGGCTCAAATTCGTTCAACTTTGACAACTGTTCCTGAACTGAAACAAGAAGAAAAATCTATGGTTGCAGCACAAAGGCTGAATAAAGAATCGAGGCAGCAATGGATAGTAAAACATCAGTTAAAAACTTATCAGTGTGTGTTGGTAATTAGTCCAGAGGTTCAACAGTCGACAGTGGAAACTTAGCAACAAATCAGTAACAAGGGAAAAAGTTGTCATATGAGTGGAGATGAGAGCACAAGTGATAGAATTCATTTACTTGTTACAAGTGATGCTGAGGCTCTGCATTGTTCTATTTATATGGAGGAGTGGACAACTGTAGGGGATCACCGTATATGGTGTGTGCAATAACGCCACTGACAAAGGGCATTCTACTTTTTGTTGTGTCAAAACTATTAGCAAATTTAAGCAATGTTTTCTTTGACATTGAAATACAAACACTACTTTCAATCATTAAAATAATGTATACAACATAGGATCTTGATAATGAGTGAAATCAGTACTTCTAATGCTTTTGGGAAATAAAATTACTGAAATGTTGGTATAAGCTGGTTATGTATAGAAGCAACAATTTGTCATAAAAACAAAGAGAGAGCTGCAGGAGGTATAAGCTTCCAACTTGTAAGAAATTTACATTTGTGTTCTTTATAATTTGATGTGTATCTCAAAAGAAATGAAAACAAAGATTTTCCACCTTTTTCATGTCTAGTTTACCAACCATTACAATTCTGAAACACCATAATTTCCAATAGAGCAGCCTAAATAATATTGTCCTTTTTAAGATTGAAAATAGCTTTCTATTATCAAAAAATCATTATGTTGCAATTGTTTTTTACACTGAAAGGAAGATTTGCTGCAAAGCAAGGCTTAGATTTTCTAGTCACACAACCTATTGTGGTGAAGTTACGGTAGAGTTTCATACTTAGATTTGAAGGAATAAACGCAGTTACCTGTATCTGTTGAGCCATTTTAGAATGACATGGTTTGATGAGTTCACTTGTTGATAAATCGCAGGTATATGTAAAGAGTTGGAAGAGATATCTTAGCCTGTAAAACTATTGATGTATATGCCACATGACATATTTTTCAAGTTGAACAGAGCATCCTTCCATCACAAGGCTAAAATACTATGAAGATATACTTTGCTTGGTTCAAACCTGCGTACTCCAAATGTAAACACATCAAGCATCAGGGCAACAAATCTATTGGCTAGGTATTTTGAAATCATGTATCCTTGTGTGCCGGTGGTGTGCTTTGTAAGAGAATTAATCCAAAGTTTAACCTAGCTTGATCTAACACTGAGCATTGGGTAGATTCCTGAATGGATAATCTCTAACCTGGAAAATTTTAAAAGTAAAGTTGAAAAACCTGGACAAATAACCAATTTCTGGAGTTCGAGAAAACTTTGTGATTGGCTTAATCATTAGTGCAGTGATCTGTTGCTGGAAATGATTAGTGCAGTCCTACAGTGGTTTTGAACATCAGAAAATGAGAGTTTCATAGCTTCCTTGGAGAGAGCCTATGCTTTTGTGCTAAGCTCTCTGAGCACATGGTTAAAAGATAGTTAACCAAAGGAGAGCATCCATATGCCAGTGGAATACTTCAGAAAATCAAGTACACCATATAGCACTACTATTGAAATAACTTTATTTCAAGCTATTTCCAAGCATTTAAGTCTCCTTACCAGCTTTCTTTGTTGCACGAAAGAGGACCTCTTCAACAAGTTGTTGGGCAGGATATCCATCCAGATAAGATGACATAAACCATTCCACATGGTTAACCAACTCTTCATTGGTAAAATATTGATAAAGACCATCTGATGAGAGTATCAAATAATGATCTTCAGGGCCCAGTCTATGGTGATGAAGAGCAAGTGTGCAGGTGATGTATGGCACAGTGCCAACAAAATCAATTCTAAAGACCTCGAGAAGAGCATCATTCCATTTCGGCTGACAATCACAAGATAAGCATCCATCAGACCCAAAGCATGATGTGATCAATCTACTTCACTGGCTAAAATTTAAACCAAACAGATGAATGTCTTAAATGCAGACCTATGAAACTGAAAGTCACATAATTTTACTTGTAATATTTGAAATTATGAACAAAATAAGCAGTTTATACAAATTACGTGTGTTTACATGAAGGTCTTTAAAATCTTAATGGATGATATTATGGCTAATCTAACTTTCCAGGTAGCTGATATAGATCGAAACCAAAGTTTAACCTAGATTGATCTAACACTGAGCATTGGGTAAATTCTTGAATGGATAATGTCTAACCTGCTTGAGGAAGCCTGCACCAAATGCACGTGTGACCTTCAGCGTCCCTTTGACACGGTCATTCATGATAGGCAGTACATCATCTGTATGCTCTGCCTTGATCCTCTGAACCTCCTGAAGAGACACCACTGAAACAAATCAATCCTAAAATGCATATAGTTTGACAGTAAGATGCCTCAGAATGCCAATTTGACAAGGTAAATACTTGGAATGATGAAACAAAGTAGAAAACAAAGAAGATCAATTAACACGAGTTTATGATGTTGAGTCCTGAGTTTGCAATAGGAAGTGGCTCCCGACAGGTGCATAGCGTTCAGGTATTTGCAGCTCTAGCGCATAACATAGCTCCAACAATCTGCCCTCTTGCCCATTTGGATTGAACTCCCAAACTGACGCCTCCTCAATCCGCATTGAGACTGAACTTCCGTTGGCAGGAAACAGGACGCCAGATGAACCGATGACAACAGTTGCAGCCGCAATGTTCCCCTGCAGAATTGGCCCTTGGATTGACGGTGAAACCTGCTTGTCTCGCTCTAAGCCGCTAAGAATGATCTCTGCAAAATGGGAGCCCAAAACACAACGGCGTCACTCTCAGATCAATGATCAGCTGCTTGATCCACGAATCCCCACAACATAATCAATTTTCCATCAGATCTGCGACCTTTGGGTTTCGGTCTCGGGAATGGTACTTGAAACAATCTAGCTTCCTGTATAACGATTCCGATTTGAACGATATCCCAATCTTAAAACTTTAGTTGTCTCACGACATTTACGTGCCCAGATCTGACCTCCACATGAGAATGTGGTAGCAGCATTGGAATTTGACGTGATTTTTTCCCTCATATGTCATTTTGAATGTATTTTACATTTAGAACTTTTAAATGAACGTTTGTTGTGATAGGTTTTGAAATGTACGGAACGTATTTTTATGGGTTATTTTTCCTGGAAAACGTTATTGCTATCTTATTTTAAGCCTTTACAAGACACCCAACGTTTCATATGTGGGCGACTCACAATTTATCAGGGTTCGTTTGTAAGTTCGTTTGAGGTAAGGGTGTCACACTGTCTCACAGGTTTTTATGTTAAGTCGTGATTTGAGATACTTTTCCAGATGACATTAAGTTTTTGACATGCTGCTGGATATATCAGTGTTCTGTGCAGCCTGTTTTCTGGTAGGCATTGTTTACCTGTTGAGATCTGTTTCGCACAGTTATGGAGCTTTTCAGATTTATATACATGTTCAATACTTATATCCTTGATAGTTGCACTGATAAGGCTGGAACTTGCGCAGTCTAATAGGACACAAGCATAAAATCTAGACTAACCCTTTACTTGATAAGGTTCAAATGGTATGAAGCATGTATAATATACCAGCTGTAGCAACCTAGGCTATTGTACCAGAGCGTATGGAGTTTGGATATCAATATAGTATTTGCAAACATTTTGAGAGCAAAAAATCCAGAGTAAAACTTGTACATTGTTTATCAATAACCTAAGACACGGGATTTGAAGATGCAATGCTGGATATATGAGTGTTCTGTGCAGCCTGTTTTCTGCAGGATTCCCTGAAGCTATCTGTTGTTCCTTAACTACTTGCACATCGATGATAGGATTTTGTTGGGAGGTAGTTCAGTAGGCATTGTTTACCTGTTGAGATCTGTTTCGCACAGTTATGGAGCTTTTAAGAATTATATACATGTTCAATACTTATATCCTTCATAATTGCACTGATAAGGCTGGAACTTGCGCAGTCTAATAGGACACAAGCATAAAATCTAGACTAACCCTTTACTTGATACAGTTGAAATGGTATGAAGCAACCTAGGCTACTGTACCAGAGCATATGGAGTTTGGTTATCAATATGGTATTTGCAAACATTTTGGGAGCAAAAATTCCAGAGTAAAACTTATACATTGTTTATCAATAACCTAAGACATCATCGAAGGCCTCCAAATCGTGTGAATTTTCCTCACTGATTCACTCCAAGTCTCTGCAGGGTCGAGATTCTCCCACTGCCTGAGATAGAACGATTTCACCCAGATCAGGCTTTAGTTTCTTCGCCAAGATTGCCCGACTGTCCCCAACTTTCATCACATACACATCTTCTCCCTTCATCAACATTACAAGCACAGAAAATCTCATCAGAGCCAACTCTGGATTTTCCGCCACGGCCTTATCAGCCATTTCCAAGTAGGCTGTCTCTGTTTTACTTAAGGCTCCACGCGTGGTGACGGGAACAAGAAAAACGTTCCGGCGAAGAGGTGAACTGTTCTCGGCTGTAGAAGAAGCTAGCAACAGTGGGTTGTTGAGCATTAACTTACACATTAGGCGGAGTGAATAACGGAAACAGAATAGTGAACAGAGTAGAATTAGTTCGAACCAGTGATAAATGAGTAACAGGTGTCATTTTTTAAACAAATAACAGGTGTCCCATGCTGAATGAATATGTTGACGAAAAAAAATGGATCTCGAGAAGGCCTATCGGCCTAATTATTATTCTTTCCAAAATTTATATATTTAATAACCGATATAAATTTCATCATCTTTTACTATAATAAATAAACATTTAAAATTGCGTTAATTTAAAGTAATCAGTGATATACCCATTTACAATCCAGTTAACTCTGGCATACGTAAGTTTTGGGATATTTCATTAAAAATTATAGATGTGCTGACAGCCATGTCAGTATCGAACTGGTATTGTTTGCTTGTGAGACGTGACTGCATTTATTGCTTGTGAGTCATTTGCAGGAAAGGTGGTAAATTTAATGTAATAATAAATTCAGTGGTACATTATGCAGGGTAGTTTTGTATTTTTTAGCATATTTTACAAAGCAATTTCCATTAACTTGTTGAAAGTATGGACCAATAAGAACTCAGAAAAATAAATTTAAATAATTCAAATAAAGAAACAATAAAAAATTTCAATATTTTACCATGGAAAATTATCAAAAAATTTTGCAAGAGATATTTTTACATTCTTAAAATTTGGCATCAAACAATTAAAAAATAAATTTTAATTAGTAAAAATAATTAAAATAATAGGACTTGATTTTTGTATTGGAATTCATATCTTAAGAATATTTATGTGTCTTACAATGTCAATCCTTTAACAAAAAAAATAAAGAAGATTTTTTCATCTTGAAAGATATAGGGTGTTGCCTTAAATAAGTTGTAAAGGAGAAAATTGAGAAGGTTGAAAGTCATCAAATTGCAATCTTGAAATAGCTAGTTGTATCTTCATAGCCAGTTGTATTTTCATCCTTCATACTCAAAGGCTATTCAATCTAGTAGACAAGAAAATTTTCCAAAACCTTTGACTTAAAGCTTCATTCCTCCTACCTGTAAAAGCAAAGAGAAAACAACCCCCCTATATATAGGACCACCATTCTGATACACCATATTCTACCCAAGTGAGATGTATACTAATTTCACAAAAAAATATTAACCTATATTGCTATAATGTCAATAAAAATAGAATAGAGATTGAGAATATTTTACAAGTCAACATTTCATTGTAGACCACCTAGATATAGATTTTAAAGTCATTGGAGAGGAATGACATACTAATAAAACGAATATCTTTCTTTCTATTGTGGACCAGCATTTGAGACCGTGCTTGGAATTTTCCTTTGGTATAGATAGGAAGAGTTATACGGTCCAACTTTACGATTATTAGTTTTGATATTGTTGGTGTTTGGAATTTTCCTTTGGTATGGATAGGAAGAGTTATAGAGTCCAAATTTACCATTATTACTTTTGATGTTGTTGTTCGTTGTCATGATTTACTGATTAAAGAAAATTATACAATTCATTTGGATGGTTGTGTGTCACTATATCTTAATACTTATATAGTGGGATAAATGTATACAATTCATTTGGATGGTTGTGTGTCACTATATCTTAATACTTATATAGTGGGATAAATGTATTGTTGATTTTAGAATGTTTTGGATATTCGGTCATGAGAGTTGTAATGTCTATATACACATTTCCTAAAGTAAACCTCATTGGATGAGCTGTAGTGTCTATATACACATTTCCTAAAGTCTCTCATGATAGTTGTAGTGTCTATATACACATTTCCTAAAGTCTCTCATTACAGTTGTAGTGTCTATATACACATTTCCTAACGTAAACCTCATAAGATCATTTCTTCTTCTTTGGAATATTTGGATATTATGGATAGAGGGTAGCTCATTTGTTAGCCATAAATAGTGACTAGTAATTCTAAGGGACTCAATGGATTTGAAGTTTTACCTTGTGACCTATTGTCTTCCCATCTTAACATGCCTTGGGAAGATTGTTTAACCAAATCAACCTTTGGGACTAGGGTGTATATATTTTTTATAAAAAGAAACTTCAATTTTGTTTTGGTTAGAGGGTGTCTATATATATATATATATAAAGAAAAATGACAACTTTTTTTGTTAAAGAAGAAAATGTGACCATGGGAAACTTGAAATTTGCAAAAAGAAATTAAATTTTTTTTCTTGAAGAATATGAATGATATTTTAAAATAAATAGGAAAATATATTTTAGTGTTTGATATAGTCAAAATTACTATGTCAAGGTGTAACTCACCATAAGGGGAAAGTATAAATCACATGATATTGAAAAACTCACAATAAGGACAAAGTATAAATGACATGATATTGAAACAAACAAGACTACATTTGTACATTATTGTTTTTTTTTCTTTGTTTATTTTATCTTCAAAGTTTTTTTCATTTTGATTTTGTTGATGAGTCTAAACTCATAATCTCGAGACTTCAACGCTATTGTTATCATAACAAAAATAGAAGATGCCAATTTTATATTATTTGTCTTTTTATTATTTAACCTTCAAATATGTTTTTATATATAGGTTGTAGCATATAGATGTTTATTGTTTCATTATGGGCATAAAGACTTCATAATTTAGAGGGAACTTTCGTTGGAGTTGGTTTTCTCAGCAGAATTAGAAATTATGTTTTTCTATACTTCAATATTAGAGAATAATATGAAAGTAACAATTTTGTAAAAGAGCGAGATTGTGCTATATTAATATTTCTTCCATATATTATTTAGAAATCATATTCCAATAGAAGATAATATATGAATTATCATTCTATTATAACATAAAGTTAATTAAATAATTTAAAGGGAAATTTCACTAGAGATTGTTTTCCTTAAAAAATTATATCTGCATGTACTTCATTTTTAGAGATAATATCAAAGCAATAGTGTTGGAAAAGAGTCCAAATGTGCTAAATGGATAGTTATGATATAATATATAAAATTCATATTCAAACAAAAAACAACAAATGATATTTGAATACCTTATGACATTGCAATAATTATGCTCACATTGCATTCTTTTTCTCATAATGGTGAGAAAAATGGGTTTTCCTACATGCATGTAGTACACTCCTTGCATTTTTAGTAAATGTTTCCTGTCACTAAAGGAAAATAAGGCAGAAAGCATATATATTGAAAGCAGATAGATATTTTTTTGAACAAATGGTAATTAAGTTATTCACAAAGATAAGTGTGTATGCCATTTAAATTATCTTAAAGAATGTAAATTTGAAGAAATTAGGTTGATGTCAAGAAGATAGATATTTTTTTGAACAAATGGTAATTAAGTTATTCACGAAGATAAGTGGGTATGCCATTTAAATTATCTTAAAGAATGTAAATGCCAAGAAATTAGGTTGATGTCAAGGAGACATTATTTACTTTTAGAGTTTAAAAGACCACATTACCTCATACAACATTACTTCATCATGAGGCATATAGATGAGGAAGTTTATTCAAGCTCAAAAATTTCCTATTGAAATGTATACAAATGATTAGTGTTTCAAAAGATTGGATTGGGATTCAACTAATAGATCATTAGCCCTATGCTTAGTGATAAAAAAAAAAAAGCATGGTAGAAATTATGGGAAAAATTATTCAATTAATAACCAATGTTAAATATGAAGGAAAAGCACATAAAGATTGATTACTTAGTGGATTTTTAGTTGGAAAACTATAAGAAGATAGGAACACGTGATGCTCTTCTACTTTATACAAATTAATAGACAATTGATAAATTTTTACCTCAACAACCTTTGCACCCCATTTTGAATGTGGTTTGATAAGGACTTCTTCTTCGGTAAAATAAAATGAAGGGTTGTTGTGCATGTTGATACTAAACGTTTACCAAATTTTGAATGTGGTTTTTTAAGGACCTCTGCTTCGGTAAAAGAAAATGAAGGGTTGTCCTATGTTACTTTCAGTTAAAAAAATTTCCTGGTTATATATTAGTGAAAGCTTTAAAATGAATAACTACAACCAAAAAAAGGAGAGAGATGAGCAACTCAAGTCCACTGTTAGAAATGAAGAAAGAGAAGATGCAAAGAAAAAGAAGACCAAAATCAAGAAGAAGATATGAAAATATTCATACTTAGGATGATGCAAAAAAAAAAAAAAATTAATGCAACACTAAATGATATCAATTGGGCCACATACTATCTATGAAACCAAAAAAAAAATAAAAAATGACGAAGTAAAATAACACAAAAATGCAGAGTCCTTAGCAAAAACAATTACTAAGAACTCAAAGGATAATGAGAATTTAAAAAGAGATGGAAAAAGAAGATCAAAAGGAAAGAAGATGCAAGAGCTAAATTATACATGCATCGACAAGTTTTTTGAAATAGGCATAGCGGGTGCAATGTGCAAATAATTTTTCTTTAGTTCAAAAAGAACAAAAATACATATTGATAAAAGACTTCAATTCATATTAGAGAAAGATTACAACATATAATGATAGAGTCTTATGTATCCTACTAGTTGTTGGAAATCATTTTTGAATACTACAAATAGATTAAACAAAGAAGCACAAATAGAAGCATCCATTATTTTTTGGTTTTAAAAGTCAAACTTGAGATAAAAGGAAGAATGGTGATTCATGCATATCAACCAATCCCTACAATATCAACCTTCTTTGGATCCACACCCACAACTTCAGCGTGTTTAGCCAGAGCCACACAATGTTCAATTTTTTATCTCGTTTACATTACGAACAATGTATTTTGAAATAAAAATACTATAATGTCTCCAATGAATTTTTAAAAGGGTCAACGAGATATCCAAATTGTGAAAAATCTCAAAAATAATAATAATAGTGAAAAACAAATGCTAAGCTCCGTAATGTTGAAACCAAAATCTTATGTAATTTTTTGGTTCCAACTCCACTAAAAACTAACTATGCAAAGGAACATTGAGTTTGCATACCATGAAATTATTTTCTCTAACAATGTATCTAATGTTTTAACTCCCATCAAACTCTCATGGTTACAAAGACCAGCTCTTTTTAAAACCTCTGTTGCAATTGGCAGAGTGGAATTGATTGGATTGCTGATAATATTCATAATGGCATTGGGACAAAACATGATTACCCCTTTGCAGAAGATGCAGATGATTCCCAAATTGGTATTGAACAAATCATCCGTAGTCATCTCGGGATTCCGTGGAATTCATGTAGGGATAATGAGGAGATATATTTCCACCAACATTGCTTCAAATTTATCTTAGCTCACAAATACATGCACCTAAAACACACAAAAATTGTGACGATTAAGACCTAAAAACGAAGAAAATAAGAAAGCCTTATTTCTTAAAATTGTACATACAATGACAGTGGTGTCCATATGGCTCATATCTACTGTGAATACAAGTGTATTAACAACGTCATAGAGGCGGACTCAAACCAATGGATTAATTTTCGTGAGCATGGAAAGGGGTTGTCCAATGCCTCATGAGGCTATGAGGATGGCTTTCGTGAATCTAGAGGCCCTGCCTTTTGATCTGCAATCGATGACCTCAAGTACTCCAGCTTAACTATGCACCTTCCTGTCACCCATATTTCGCAAAAACTCATTATAGACAAGAAAAAATGGTTTGGGATGTTGAAATATTGATCCCAATGATACCTCTGAGTGCTCTGGATGGATGAGGTGAACAACAATTCGAGAGATGGTCCTGTGAGGGTCGCTGGTTTGAATTGCATGTTAAGTTGGAGTCGTTAAAATAGCTAATTAACTCCCCTGTGGATATTTAACTATATTTAGAGAGTCATTTAATCGAGCATTAAGTCAAGCCAATTTATGTGATAGATGAATTTGGTAAGTGTGTGCATGTCAAGCTATATTGGGTGAGTTGTTAGTCGAAAAGTTTTAAATACCCATCACCAAGTTCATGTTATTAAGATTGAAGTTTGTGTGATCAATAGAAGAGAAACAAATCATGTGTTATTGTGTGTGAATTATTTGTTTTATTTGTGCCTTTATTGTTCTGTATTTCCAACAAGTTTGTATCAAAGTGATCAGGTGCTCAAAATTAATCTGGAAAATGAAATTTTCAAAAAGGTGTGGAACCTGAAGAACGATGTATATCTTGTCATTCTAAATCAAGAGAAACTTGTTTCATTGAAAACTGACACTATATGCTCCCAAACACACGTGGTTTCCACTTTCCCAAATAGTCACATTTTCCAAAAATGATAGCTAACAGGGAAAAAAATTGGGCAATGGCAGGCTGCCATATGGCCTCTTCTGGTTAGTCAAAATGTAATTTTTTTAAGCTTGTAGGCTTCTCCAATTATCAGTTTTTCATTGGGTGTCGGTTGGTTGAATTTGATTGGTTGGAAATGTGGCCAACCACATGCTACCACATGGCCCAATCAAAGGCCGCCACGTGGAAGCACAAGTGGCCAATTTTTTTTTTTTTAATGCCAAACTACAGTTTTGTAGAATATAAATCATGACCCATCACATAACAATGCATCTCCTAACTACATGGTCTACAATATTTCCTTTTTAAACTTATGGCACAATACATATTTGAATTATGGCTGGAAAAGGTATGGCGGTAGAGGATAGGGCTTACACCCAGTCACCCAAAAACAATGATTCATAGAACCGATGGTCATGGCTGGGGGAGCAGTGGTCGGGACCATCGCTCAGACTGCCACCTAGTCCAACATGTGACCAACATTACTTTAACCCTAGTGGTTAATGTGACCGTCAAATTCTTATTTTAAAATTTGTTAATTTAAACTGTATTATAATAGTTTTAAATTTGGATTTTAGGTGCCACTGTACATTTTAACATTCCGAAAATTTCTCCTGCAATTTCAGGAAATTGTCACTCTGTTATCTAGAAATTAGGCGAAATTATAGGATCAGTCTGAATTTTGGGGAAATGGCGGAGCGATTAGCAAGAAAACTAGGGAGGCTAATAACTTCTCCAGTTTTAGACCAATTTTGGATGAGAAAGAGGCTAGACAGGAACTTTTGGGAATTCCGGAGCCACTGGAGAAGGTTTCAATGTTGCTTGCGCATTGTAAATGTATGTAATCACAGTATTGAGAGTAATTGAAGAGGGCCAAGACATTGGAAGCTGGACCAAGGATATGTAGTCTAGGAGGGGTGAACTCCCTCATCAACTATTGTTGTGTTACTCTTTATGGTGATGTCATGTCTATTATATGTTGTTGGTCAATGATTTTCCATGTTTATTTTCTCAAGAAATTTACATAAAAACACATAAACACTCAGTTTTATCTTGCAACTTACTTTATAATACTCAACCACATTGTTTATATTCTGAAGAGGAATTTAGCACAACAAAAATAATTTTCCCTTTCAGATCAAGTTTGTATCAGGGCACTAGGTTTACTTGTGCAAGGAAGATTTATTTTTTTTGCAATTGTTTAAATGCTCACAATGTTGAAGCTCAAAAGAGGAGAAGGCTTGCTTGTGGGTGTAGGTTCTCAAGTTGGAGCAAGGAGAAGGAGAACACCGTTTCCACAATCTCCACCACAATATTCATCTCCTGTTGTACCTGAGGCTTCAGTTAGCATGTCTCATGAAGGAATAAATGATAACATTATAGAGGATGAGAAGGCATTTAGGAAGGATTTCCTTGACATGACAGAGAAGGCGAAAGTCCTCCATGAATAGAGGAATACAAGGTTTTAGGGTGAAAGCTCCAGGCCTCCAACATGAAATGGTTCTCCAGGAGGAGGAGGTAATGGAAATGGTGATAATCCACCATCTACTCCACCATTATCCTCACCACCATCCTCACCTTCCTCTTCACCCTCTTCCACTAGTACAATACTTATTCATACTCATCAACGTGCCTTAAGAGGAATTGGTGAAACACCCTTGTTAAAACTTGATATTAAATTTGAGCTGCCTATGTTTAATTGTGAAGTGAATGGAGAGAGGCTTGACAAATTGGTTCATCGGTTGGAGGTCTACTACAGGATTCAAAACCTTCAACATTATGATACAAAGATTCAACTAGCTTCCTTGAGACTAGAGGGTGCAACACTAGTATGGTCGGAAGCCAAGACATAAGATGACATAAGATGGTGGGAAGATCTCAATATATTGGTCTGATTTCATTGCTACACTTAAAATAAAATTTAACCCTCTAGCATATATGCAGAAATTCATCATGAATTGGACAAACTTTAGAAAACTTAAAGGTCAAAATGTGCAAGATTACACCCAGAAATTTAGAATAATGTCTCTTATGTTAGGTGTTTATTTGCAATCACAAGACATGTTGTTGAAGTAGATAGGGGGTTTACATAGCTACATAAGGCATACTATCCTTATGTTCAATCCCACTAGTCTATATGAGGTTTGTGTGCAAGCCACTGACCTTGAGGCAAGAGGGAAAAATATTCCAGAAGAGGGTAAAAAGAAGCCATTTAAGGGTGGAGAGAAAGGAAAGGGTTTCAAAGGAAAAAGAAATAAAAATGCATCCGTTAAGAAGGAAGGAGAGAAAATAACATGCAAACTTTGTTCCAAATAGGGTCACGATGAGGACCATTGTCGGAAGCTTCATCCATATATGAGGCCCAAGAAATTCAACAACAAGGGGAAACAAAAAACAGCTACAACCACACAACAGGATTTGGTATCTAATTTAGTTGATGAAACTAAAATTATAGACATGGGTATGAAAGGAAAATAATCCATTGCTAGCACTAGTTCATCAAAATTTCACACTAGTACACCAAATGAAGAAACAATGATTGAATTATTCCATTTGAGGGTTTTTACAAAACATACAAAAATCGACACACTATTTTATAGTGGGTCTTTAACAAATTTGATATCTGAAGACTTAGTCAAGAAACTTAATCTTGAAACCATTCCAAATCCCAAACCATATCCATTGGGTTGGATACACAATAACACAAATTTACAGGTTACAAGAAAGCATGTTCTTTGGTTTTCAATCACAACAAACTTCATTGACAAAGTTGAATTAGATGTTGTACCGCTTGATATTTCAGGAATTGTTTTGGGTAGTCCTTACCTCTATGATAGAAAATCCATCTTCTATCACCATGAAAAAAATTACCACTTGTTCAAATATGGTGTGAATTATATTATGAGAGCTCATCACAAGAAACTAAATCTTTCGTTATTTAATGTAAGACGAATGAAAATACTAGTGAATTTAAGCAATAATTTTGTGCTTCTTAAGATTAAACCACAGAATGATGTTGAGTATGAAGAATTTCAAGGTTTTGATGCAAAGTTGAAATCTAATTTGGTTGAAGTGGTTAATCAAAATAATGAGATTTTTTAGTAATCAAAGGGATTACCTGCCTATTAGGGATTAGTAATCAAAGTGTGCCAAGACAGTGTTTGTGAATATAGAATGCATACAGCTACATCAATGGGGCCCCATGGATGGAGCCAAAATCAATTCTGAAAGCGGTTGTGGCCAGTAAAGTCTTGGAGATTTGTTTTACAGTGATGTTGAACATATGAAATGCTATTTTTATCAGCACACAAATTCTTGGAGTTGTACATGCATAGGATAATAAAATTTGTGGATAATTTCCTTTTTCCATCTATTTATGAATGAAAGGATGTCAATTTTGTTAACCTAGTTTTGATAAAAGACCATAAGCTAGAATAGAAGGGACTTAGAAGGAATCTGTTGTACCCATATTAAAATAATGTTGTGTAGTAGCCTGAAATGAACCCAAAAAAGTGCTTAAATAAGAAATTAGTGGTGACCTTTGTTGCAACACTTATTTTACATGGTGCCAAAATTATCATCTTAGAGAACCAATTAAAAACCATAAGGACACAATTATGACCATGATTGGTGGAGGGAAAATCCTCACATCTAATCCATGGAGATTGATTCCTAGGGATTTTTTTTTTGGGAAGGTAGAAGATTGTATCACCCTTGTTTGTTAACATTGATTACATAAATTCTACAAGAAGTGAAATGTTTGATATACTAGTTGATTTCCATTCGATGGCTTGTATAGTAGAAATACTTCTAAATTACAATTATTAATGTCTTCGCCATGTCGTAGTTCCCTACCATCCAACTATAATGTGGTTCCTAAAGTAATTTTTCATTCTCACTGAAAGAAATATAAATATGACCAACATAACACAAGAATGCATCGCAAAGGTGGAATTATACAACATGTTTTCCTTTGTTCAGTCTGTAATAAATAGCAATGAATCGTATATTTTTTTTATTATTGTGAAACATACCATGGGAAATCGTATGTAGCTCCACCTTTTTTTACTTGATTTAAGAGTTAAGCAGTATGTGGAAACCTGAATATGAGAATATGGTAGAAAGTGGTAGGGTCCAAGAAGTTATAAATCTCTATGGGAGTCATCATGCATATCCAATCACAATTGACCATAGCTAGGTCCACAGGCATGCCATAGTCATCCATCATACACATTGGATCTAATGCACAACAAATGAGGATTTATATACATTTTCATATAACATGTATTGGTGTATGATGCTTAAGGCTCGTTGGATGTGTTGTGAAAGTTCTGCCTAGGCCCTACTTAAGATGTGTATGTAATCCAAATACAAAATCACAAAAAGGTTTTTGAATCAGAAGAAGATATAATCCAAGATGCTCATGACTATAATTGCAACATTATTCAAACCTTAAAACATACAAAAACAACTATAATTAGAAATTTATTAACATAGCCAACACAAGCATACAAGAAACAATAAAAATGAAATAGACATAAGGAAACCATAGTAGATAACTAATATGGTCAGGAACCTAAGGTAAGCGACTCAACACTTTATTATGTAAACAATGTTATAAGTAGAATAGAGGAGTGTTACCAATATACCTATGGTACATTTACAAGATATAATTACAATATTGAGTAGTCTATAGATATTTCAATCCAACCCATGATTTCGACAAGTCATGTTTCCATTTCTCTCTCACTCATCCAACGAAAATCATGTTGTTTAGTGAAAACCTTAAACTTCACATGGCTGAAAAAAAATTAAAAAAAAAATTAAAAAAATAAAAAAAAGTTCACCTTGCAGTTGATGCCCCAACACATTGATTAATCCTCCAATATCCATGAGAAAGTCATGGACTTACAAGCCCCTTCATTCCAAGGGGGAGCTAAGTGTCGACCATCATCGGTTTAGTGACTCATTCCTCAACCATCCACTGATTCATTCCAATTTATTCCAAGTTGTGTTGGCTCTTCCCAGAATATCCCAACTCTTCCCAGGTCAATCCAATTCTTTCCAAGTCATCATTGTCCTCCAAAATTATCCCATGTTCACCTAGGTCATCTTAGTCCACCCAATCCATCGACTTAATTGCACCTAGGCATTCCTAAACAAGTCAATGTGTCTAATTACATCTCAACGTATTCGAAGGAAACTCCATAGGTTATGGGATAATCCACCCCTTGGGTAGGCATGAACCTCTTGTAAACCAATGCATTCTGATATTCATATAAATACAATATGGGAAAGTGACCTCCCCATCCATTTGATTGGGCATGAATAATATAGTGTTATAACCTCCCCCTCAATTTGGTTTAACAACTTGAAAGATTTTTATTTCTACTAGTGAGTGCCCATCAGTTTGCTGTCGATTATATCATCCACTATATCGTTCTTAATACACTTAGGTTTATGTTGGTCCACTATGATCCAATATGATCCACTATATAAATATAGAATAGGTGGATGACCACCAATGTACCCACTTATATTATTACTCCTCCTTAGGACGAAATGGTTTCCATTGCATCAAGTTCCTACTGGATATGGGGAATATTTTGTTGATAATGAACCTTGGCGAGTCACATTCCATGCTAAGCAAGTTGTATTAGTTTAAAAACTTGATAGAGTTGAATGTTCTACTAGTGAGTGTCCAATATTTTGGTGTCCATTATATGATCGACTATGTCATTCTTAATACATTTAGGTTTATTTTGGTAGGTGAAAAGTGATCATCCACATCCAAAGTGCTTAACATAGGTAGGAAATATGGTCAAAGTAGCTTCATAATAAATATTATGTGAAAGGGAAAAAAACATGAATACTCAATTCGAAGGCATCATTACCCATAGCCTCTATGATGGTGTAAATCCCATATAAAAGTGGCTTAGTATTCTTATGGGACCTTCAAGGTAATTTTCTACAAAAAGAACTACAACTTATCAACATCCTAAAAATGGTTTGGAACCTGATGTTGGAAATGTTGTTGCTTATACTTAGCATTGGCCTTATATAACATAGAATGAATATGTTATTGGTGACAATGGATTTGATAAAAAAAGTGATTTATTTATTTGCATCAACTGAAGTGTGGCAAGAAACTATTGGTGAATATAGAGTGTGTATAGATACACCAATGGGCCCAATGGATGGAGCCTAAATCATGCCTGAAAAGGGTTGTGGTCGGTAAAGTCTTGGAGAGTTTTTTTACAATGATGTTGAACATATGGAGGGCTCTTTTCATAAGCACGGAGATTCTGGAGTTTTACATGCATAGGATAATCATCTTGTTGGATACTTTCCTTTTTCCATCTATTTATGAATGAAAGGAAGTCAAATATGTTAACATGGTTTCCATCGAAGACCGTAAGCTAGAGTAGAAGGGACTTAGAAGGAACATGTTGTCCCCATATTAAAATAATGTTGTGCAGTAGCCCGAAATGAACCCAAACATGCTTAAATAAGAGATTAGTGTTGAATTTCATTGTGATACTTCTTTTAAAAAACACAAAGACACAATTACAACCATGATTGGTGGAGGGAAAATCCTGACATGTAATCCACAAAGATTGATTCCTAAGGATTTTGTGTATTTTTTGGGCAGGTAGAAGAGTGTATGACCCTTGTTTATTAATGTTGATTGCATGAATCCTACAAGATGTTAAATATTTGATATACTAGTTGATTTCCTTTTGATGGCTTGGATAGTAGAAATACTGCCAAATTACAACTATTAATGTCTTCTCCATGTCGTAGTGCCCTACCATCCAACTATAATGTGCTTCCTAAATTTAGTTTTCATGCTCACTTAAAGGAATAGAAATATGACCAAGATAGCACAAGAATGCATCCCAACGGTGGAATTATAGAACCTGTTTCCCTATGATCAGTCTCTAATAAGTAGAAATGAATCCTAAAATGATTTTTATTGTGACACATACCATAGGAAATTTTATTTAGTTCCACTTTTTTTCAATTGATTAAAGAGTTAAACAATACGTGAAAACTTGAATATGAGAGTATGGTAGAAGGTGAGAGGGTCCAAGAAGTCACAAATATCTATGGGAGTCATCAAGCATAGCCAATCACAATTGTCTTCGATCTTAGCTAGGTCCACATGCATACCATGGTCATCCAAAATGCATCATAGACATTGGATCTAGTGCACCACAAATGAGAATTTATTTAAATTTTCATATAACTTGCATTGTTGTATTCATTTTCATATAAGTTTTCATGGGGATTGTCACTCTTTGCTTCATTATAAGAAAATGAAATTATGTGGTAATATGTCAAGTTAAGGAAATCTTGATTTAAAAGGTAGGAACCACATATAAAACGTAAAAGAAATAATGGGAACATTTTTTTTCAAGAAGTAAGAAAGTTAAGAACCATATATAAACCCAAAAGATATCACGGGAACATGTTTTTTCAAGAGATAAGAATAGTTAAGAACCACATATAAAATCCAAAAGAAATCATAAGAACATTGTTTTTCAAGAGACACTGTGCTTTTTTTTTTAGAGTGTGCTTCGAAAACAAAAAAACAAGGATTGCAATAGCTTTTGCAAGTTGGATTTGCTAAGAAAATGCAGAAACCACATATATAACCCAAAATAAATTATGGGAACATTGTTTTTCAAGAGGCATTTTGCTTTGTTCTTGAGAGTGGTTGGAAAACAAAAAAGAAGGATTGATATAGAGTTTGCACGCTGAAGGAAGATTCCTGATGTCAAGTAAACTAATATTAGGATTAGGAAAATGGAAACCATGCTAAATGTGTATGACAAGCCATCAGGGAAACTCGCGCGACGGCTAAAACAATCGCAACTCCAAACCCAAATATAAAATCGTGAGTTCACCGAATCTAAAACGCATGCCATCAGAGAATTCGCAAACGGAAAACTCAAACCATCAGGAAAACTCGGGAACGGAAAAACGATCGCAACTTCAAACCCAAATATAAAATCACGTATCTACATGAATTGTAGCTGAATACCAAGATAAATGGCGTTCAAACCAATCCACGTACACACTTTGCACGAGATAACCGATTACGTGGAATCTGTGACAAGGCAACCGTCAAAATTAAACATGGACATGTTGCCCAATCATGGACAACGCAACCGCGAAGGAAATGTCCAGGCCACTACCTCTATATAAGCCAATAAGGGAGTTACAGATCCACACCGATCATGGCGTCGGTTGAAATTCCTGCAATATCTATATTGATTGGCTTCTTCCTAAGCTACTTGGCTTTGGCTGCCGCCACTAATTCCGCAGCTCAAGAAAAGGATTCTGTATCAGTCGTGGTTACTGGAAAAGTGTTCTGTGATGCATGTTTGGAGAGCAGGCCCTCTCAAAATGGCCACGTCATATCTGGTATGAAAGTCACCCTCATATTTTTTTACGTCATATCTGGTAGGAAAGTCATTTTGATATTTTTATTTGTTAAAATATATAATTACTTTCTCATGTAGAAGTTAGACAAATAGTTAAGTGGAGTTAGTTGAGTTGAGTTACAGTGAGATTTGGTGAGTGATTTAGACAGTGAGTTAAGCAAGTTGATTAAGGTCAGTTATAAGTGACAGTGTGTGCATGTTAATTAGATTAAATACCTTTCACGGGTTCATTGTTTTCAAGAGAGTTTTATGATTAATTGAAGAGCCGCAGCTCATTGTTCGTGTGTGAAATATTCGCGTTATTTTTCTGATTGAATCCTCTGGCTCACCAACAAATTGGTATCAAAGCTGAGAAAAGATTAGAGATCCGTGGGCAAGCAAAGCCAATAGGGAGGCCACAAGCAAAAAGCCGTAATTTTTTTTTACACAATTTTTTTTTTTTTACCCGCGGTCCGCACGTTTTTTTAGTACAGAACCTGCGGAAATCCGCAAGGAAGGACCGAATTTCCGGTTTAGACCGCAGCGTTGTCTTTATCGGGGTGCGGAACCCGATTCAGTAAAAAAAAGGGGCGGCGGCAGTGCACACGCCGACACCACAGGCCCGTGAGCCTTTTTATAAGGTACATACATGTTGTCTTATTCAAAGTCACGTGGGTGAATATCTTTTGAGTTTGTTGGGAAATCCAAAAACCAGAATACGTGGATGGATTTTTTTCGATTTATTAAAAAATCTTTGTTTGGCAATCAAAAAGACAATACGTGTGGGTATTCATAAGTTTTTTAAGATTTTTTTTATACAATCTTTTTATAAAGATTTCTATATTTATATAACAAAAAATCGAAGTTCTTTTTTATAAAGGATTTTTATAAACTTTTATAAAAATACAAAGGATTTTTTTTATGAAGGTTTTTATAGACTTTTATAAAAATAAGGGCCAAGAATTTTTTTTATAAAATCCAGGGTTTTATTGAAAAAGATTTTTATAAAGGAGTTTAACACAGTTTTTACAAATAAAAAATAAAAAAAATTTAAGGTTTTTGTCAGAGACAATTTTTTTTGAGGCAAGATGGCCACATCAAGTTTTCAGCCATAACTTCCATTTTTCAATGGGAAAGATTACGATATGTGGGCTATTAAAATGGAGACTATGCTCAAAGCGCATGATGTATGGGATCATGTCAAGTATGGGTTTGCAGAACCTAAAGATGATGCAGAAGAACGAGCCCTCAGTAATGCAGAGAGGGAATAGTGGAAGAAAGATAAGTGGAAGAATGCGCAAGCGTTGCTTCTTATCCAGCAGGGAGTTGATCGCGCCGTGTTCCAGAAGATCATGATAACCTCGTCAGCAAAAGAAGCATGGGACACCTTGGCGACCAGCTATCAAGGTATGGCAAAAGTTAACATTGTTAAACTGCATAACACCAAGAGAGACTTTGAAACTCTGCAGATGAAGGAGACAGAGGACATTGATTCCTTCATGAATAGGGTCATGTCTGTCGTCAATCAGTTAAAAATCTATGGCGAAGATATTAAAGATCGAACAGTGATCGAGACGGTTCTTCGATCCCTGTCTACCAAATTTGATGTGGTGGTAGCAGCCATAGAAGAAGCAAAGGACTTGGAAAAACTCACAATTGATGAGTTGATGGGATCTCTTCTATCGCATGAGGCAAGGATAGACAGAAATAAGGATTCCAGTTTGGAAACAGCCTTCCAAAGTCAAGTCTATATTTCAAGAGGTCGAGGAAGAAGTCGATCGAGAGGCAGGGGACGAGGCAACAACTATGGCGGTCACAGAGATGGCCGTGATGATCATGAGCATCAACGTGGAAGCAGCAGCAGCAGAAGCTTTCATAACAATCAAAGGTCTGACAAATCAAAGGTAAAGTGCTTTTACTGCAATAGATTTGGTCATTATGCTCGTGATTATAGGAAGAAGATTGCAGATCAAGGCAATCGGAGAGCTAATGGTCGTGCATTAAAAATATTGACTTTATGGAGTTTGTATGTACACTACATGCATGCACCGAATGATAAAAAGTTCTGGTTATTGACAAAGGCTATAACTGACATGACGTGCATCAAGTGATTTGTTGCTAATTTGATACATAAAGAAAGACAGAGGTCAAGCGAGACCACAAGACCTGGTCAGAGATGTGAGTAAAGGAGTGGTCAATATCAGGACTGCTGTGTGGAGCCGAAGACCAGACAGAGGCATACACCAGTTAAGGTCCCGATCAAACACAATTTGATCAGTGTTGGTCAATTGACGCGGAAAGGATACAAAGTTATCTTTCAAGGGAAACAGTGTGTTATTTACGACAAATCCCCAAGAAAGCAGCTGATTGCAAAGGTGCAGATGACGAGGAACAGACTCTTTCCTCTAATTATGAATCATGTTCAGATCAAAGTTGGTTCTTTATTAACCGCATGTTCGATACACTGCTATGGCAATGGGCCACACTTGCACTTTTCCGGTTTAAAATTATTGCAGCAGAAACAGATGGTGAGAGGCCTACCTCCCATCAAAGAACCTGCTAGCACGTGTGAGTGTTGCATCTTAGGCAAGCAACACCGTGAAAGTTTTCCGAAAGGAGTTTCTTACAGAGCAAAGAAACCACTTGAATTGGTGCATACTGACTTGTGTGGACCTATGAGGACATAGTCGATTGGTGGAAGCTGTTACTTCCTCACCTTTATTGATGATTATAGTAGGAAGACTTGGGTTTACTTTTTGAAGCAGAAGTCTGAAACTTTTGCAAAGTTCAAAGAGTTCAAAGCTTTGGTGGAGAACCAAAGTGATCAACTGATCAAGGTATTGAGATCGGATCGTGGTGGAGAATACGTTTCGAAGGCATTCCATGAGTACTACAAACAACATGGAATTAGATGACAGTTTACGACCAGATACACACCACAGCAAAATGGTGTAGCAGAGAGGAAGAATTGAACAATCATGAACATGACAAGGAGCATGTTGAAAGCAAGACACTTGTCTAATGAGTATTGGGCAGAAGCAGTTGCATGTGTTGTTTATGTGATAAACAGATCTCCTACAAAGAGCATGATGAATAGAGTTCCAGAAGAAGCATGGTCAGGTATGTCTTGCAGTGTATCTCATTTCAGAGTTTTTGGATGTGTAGCCTATGCACATGTGCCTAAGAAAATAAGAGGCAAATTAGATGATCAAAGTGAAAAATGTATATTTACTGGTTATAGTGAGTAGTCAAAAGCTTAAAAACTGTATAACCCTGTCACAAAGAAGACAATCATTAGCAGAGATGTTGTGTTCAAAGAACAAGAGTCATGGAATGGGACTGTAGACACACTAACCGATGCTCAAACACCATTGATGGAGGATGATCTTGTAGAAGAAGAGGAACAACAAGAACCAAGAGAGCAGACACCAAACAGAGTCACACCAGCAAGGACTCCTAGATTTTCAGAGCAGCATGGATCTTCAAGCAGATCCACAAACCGGAATTCTCCAAGCAGCGAATCAGGTAATGAATCAAGTTCTGGTAAGAAAAAGATGAGACGTTTGAAAGATATTTATGATGATTTGGATGTTAGTTCAAATTTTTCATTGTTGACATTCCAACCTTCTTCCTTTGAAGAAGCAATCAGAGATGACAATTGGGTGCAAGCCATGGATGAAGAGATGAACTCAATTGAAAAGAATGATACATGGAATTTGGTTGATTTACCAAACGATAAAAATCTCATTGGTGTGAAGTGGGTGTACAAGACTAAAGTGAATGAGAAAGGTGAGATTGACAGATTTAAAGCAAGACTTGTAGCCAAAGGATTCTTGCAGCAACCGGGAATAGACTTTGGGGAAACATTTTCTCCAGTAGCCAGATTGGATACTGTAAGAGCAGTCCTAGCGACAACAGCTCAGAACAAGTGGAAAGTGTATCAGATGGATGTCAAATCAGCCTTCTTGAATGGAATTTTAGAAGAAGAAATTTATGTACATGCCGAAGCATACATGTCGAAGCATACATAAACCCCAATCCATTAACCCCGGATTAGAACATAACCGTAGTTCCCTTGACCAGATCTAAAAAATACCAGGGGTCGAAAAACATCGTACCCCAAAACCATGTGCAAATTCATGCACAAAACATGGGTGGGTCCGCACACCAAATTTTTTTTTTCCAGGGCGCTGCCGTGGACCTCGATAGTGGGGCTGCCGCCCCCCCTGTGACCCCCTTGCTACGCCTGGCGCAATGTACAACTCACGGGGCTAGTCGTGGAAAGAATATAACACATACCCAACATACACCATGTCATTCTCAGAACTTAAATGTTGTCTTCAACTTCCATCGAACCTTATGTCTCTCGACTTTTTTCTTCTCGAACATTTCTACTAGAGACTATTGCAAATACTTCTAATATTATCACCTAAAAGGTCATCACCTAGCCATTTTCTAGTAGGATGATCGAAACACACCATAAGTAGAACCTGTAGTGAAAGACAAGACAAAAGAATCAAAGCATCTGCAACATATAATAATCAAGAAAAGATAATCCAACTTAGTGATCAAGGAGTCTAAGTATTGATGTCATTCAATAAGCATAAAAACAACTCAATGAGAAAAGAACTCCATATGTATTATCTTGTGTAAAAAGAGTAATCTTACAACCTGATGTCTCGATGTCGTACAGATTTCTCTCATGGTCCTGAACAATCGTTCCTCCTTCAGTTTGACAAGCCTTCCTCTTTGAATACTAACATAGATTTATGGACACAAGCATGTGATAATTCTTATGCCAACAACGGTTTACTAGTGTAGAAAGTATGCACTCTTGGGAATTTCTTCAGCAACTTATTTACATAAAGAGCTTCCCGGATTATCCATATTATTAAGGAACATTTGTCAACGTTTCAAATCCCAACGGGGATCCGTCATCAAGACATTTGAATGAAGAATTGAGAGGAGGTTTTTAGACCATTTATAGTGACGAATTTTATGAAAAGAGCCAACCAAAGTTTTAATAATTTTTATTTGTTTTTTATTAATTTTAATAATTTCATTTCTAATTTAATATATTTTATTTTATTTTTAGATCAATAATAATAACTACTAATTATAAAATTATATGAGTAAAATACTAAAAGTATCAGAGGCTTTTAGAAAATAATTAATAAAATCAAAATTAATTAATATATAATAAAATAAACTAAGTAATATATTAATAATAATATTTATTTACTAAATAAATATTAATTAAGCTTATAATTATTTATTTTATTATAATTTAATTTAGGATTTATATTTTTTATGCATCTTTTTAATCTTAGTATAAATCCTAAATTAAATTATAATAAATTAAATATATATTTTTAAATAAAATTAACAAAATTAGTAACTATATAATAAAATAAATAATTATCAACTTAATTAATATTTATTTAGTAAATAAACATTATTGTTAATATATTAGTTAGTTTATTTTAGTATATATTAATTAATTTTGATTTTATTAAATATTTTCTAAAAGCCTCTAATAATTTTAGTATTTTACCCATAGAATTTTATAATTAGTGGTTATTATTATTAATCATATATATATATATTAAATTAGAAATGAAATTATTAAAATTAATAAAAATAAAAATAAAAATTATTAAAACTTTGGTTGGCTCTTTTCATAAAATTCGTCACTATTAATAGTCTAAAACTCTTCTCTCAATTCTTCATTCAAATGTCTTGATGATGGATCCCCGTTGGGATTCGAAACATCGACAAATGTTCCTTAATACTGTGGATAATCTAGGAAGCTCTTTAAGAAATAATAACCACAGGAGCTTAAAAACCAAAACTTATTTACAATCTTTAAGCTACCCTTCAACCTAAAACTTGAGCTCAATTTATAGGGAAATGGAGGTAGTTTCAGTTTCCATGAAGAGGGGAATGGATTCCTCTCATGAAGGGATTTGAGCTCCATGGACCAAGGGATAAGCTCCATGAGTGGAGGGATAAAGCTCGAACTGACCGCGCCTCTAGAAGCTTCCGATTGGGAGAATATTCGACCAGCTAGGCTTATAGAATTTACATTTTCTTTTATTCAAATTTTTACGGTGGTCTGTGAGTTTTAGTAGTAGAACGTGCAGGGGTTGTCGCGGTTTATAGACCAAATATCAGTGGACCCGCAAGAAAAGGCTAGAAAAAGTGCGGAGGTAGACTTTTAAGGGTTTTAAAGAGATTTTCTCCAATTTCTAGACTTGGTTTAGGAACATTAGGGTTTTTGACTTCTAAGGGAGCACAATATAGGTAGTGATAGACCTATATGGACAGTCAAATGTCATGGCGACAAAATAACATGTAACAGATTGCCCCTGAAGTGCGAAGTCTGAGGTTGTTATGAAGAGTGAAGTTCTTTATCATTCTGAGGATTGGATTGGAGACATTGGTCGAAAACCTGTAAAAACATTCAATGCAAGAATATACATATCATCGCCGAGGTAGGAATTCCCATACTCAGATCAAAACTAACTAAATGTTCTAGTAAAGATATGGTTTCAATATTACATCAAAGTAGACACAGTATGGGCACAACCATATGTCATGAGTAGTCCATTGTATCATGAATAATAAAACTTCTCGCAACTTGGATGGTGGACACTAGATCCAGGGTCTTGTTTTCCACTTCCCGAACTAGTACGAATCTATCCATGTGATTGATTGTGTCGAAGTCGAACATGGTAGAAACCACTTGATTACCAGTCATGATGTGAACCATTAACAAGTGTGAGAGAAACCACTAATAATGACAATGGTTCTCAAAGTACTCTAGTATAATCTATGAAGTGTGAGTAAACGATTTGTATTTGAAAACTCATAGAATCATTTGATCGAAGTTCAATTATGCAACCTGTCGTCAAAGGCGAGAAATCTGCCATTAGGGCATGCGGATCCCAAGGTACTGATAGGATTGTAGATCAACTTTCTAGATAATGAGCTGATGTCGATAGAAAGTGATCTGTCGCAGGAAAAACCATGAAACGAAACTATTAGATCAAGTTTTGAAGAAATATTTGCAAGGATTGACTCAGCGATGGTCAACGTGAATGGAGACACATTTTTGCAATGAATGATTTATTTGAACTCTCTCTTGAACACATAACGACACTGTAGATGTTTTGACAACATTTGACCTAAAGCTAATACCCAGAAATCGGCTGAAGACTTTCAATTTGGTTTGATTAACTGTTAGAGAAAGTCACTCACTTGATTTCCCCCCTTTACGCTTTTTCCAAAACGCCTAAATTTTTAAGGAAAATGCTAGTTCTCTACCTCTGGGAAATCTATATGATTTCTTCGATAATGAACACAATTTTATAATGAATGAATGATCTTGATTACTAACTTGTTGTTCTCCATGGTGTAACCCTCCTGATTTTATTCAATATTCTGTAGTGTTAATCCCTCATGAGCTTTAACAAGCCCAACTGGACCCGCCACGTAATGTCCTTTATTGAAACCTAAAACCACTTGCCGGGGTACTTAAGCGGTTTTTGGAATTTGAATAGAGTTTTCCCGCAATTAATATCAACCATCGATATGTAGGAGAGTGGATTTAATGAGACTGCTTGCAGGGGCACTCCTTGGGATAAATCTCATGCAATTTGTGCTCTGGGTTGTCGTTGGATCTGGGCACAATGAATACGAGCCTTCACTGCACTCGAACTTGGCAGAATGATAATCATGTTCAATTTAACTTCAAGACATATTAGCACTAAATTTCTTTTACTATGATTTGGTTCCAATCTGTGATTCTTTCTATTGTGTTGAATCAGGAACGAATGTACTTTTCCAAACCTCTTAGATTATCCCTCAAGTGAATAAAATTTAACTTGTAAAACATTCAAGAAATTGGTAGATAAGAAGCTATTATCATCGAGGTACCCTCCTTTAAACCATAGTACATTCAACAATAAATTTTTTCCTTGCATATTTGAAAACTTTTTTAAAGCTGATGATAAGGGTGATTTCTCAAGATTGTGATGTAATGGTCTCTAACAAAAAAATAAAAAAAATAATCAATTTTATGTCCTTGATGAAATTTGTTTGAAGAGTACTTGAAGATTTTAGCCCTGCAAAATTGTGTTACAACATCTGGCTCCAATTGGGGACAACAATTTGGTAGAAAAGTGCAAAGAAATTGTACATCAGTAGCCTTTATTGGGCATGGAGTCAAAGAGAACTTGTATGTCAGTAGCCTTTATTGGGCATGGAGTCAAATCAAACTAAATTTTCACCCAATCCAAAATCTCTGAAAATTTCAAACTCTCTAAAACCTCTCTCATCTAGGATATTTATTCTTGAACTGAAAATTCTAAACTAGAAATAATGCAACTGGGAATGCTCAATTCCTGAACTTATTTATGTACAACTCCTATATATATGCATGGTTGAACTTAATCGGGTGAATTCGGCCTTGCAATGGCACCAAACTAACATCTGTTTGTTAGACTTAATGCCTCCATATTGTTGAAATTTAAACATGAAAACAAGGATGTACCATGAAAATTTCCCAGATACAAATTTTTTCACATACCTTTGCATAAATGCTTGTTGTGCTTAAAGAAATTTGTCATATACTCAGCCACTGTATCATAGAACTCATGAGACAAAATTTTGACTGCCTCCTATTCTTGAACTTTTTTCTGATGTATATTCCGTTGAACAAAGCACCTATTTCACTGTTTGACTCCTTATTTCGTAATTGTGTGCGAGGAACTTGATTTCCATTTTTCGTAGACAAGCACTTAAACTGAAAAGAGAAATCTAAGGTTTGTTCCCCTTAATGCCGATGTTTTTCGTACAATTCCCATTATTGAAAAAAAAAATCTTCCTCCTGAAACAAAGCTTGAGGAGCTCCACGAGTTTCTCCTCTGTTCAAAAAATCACTACAGTTATGAAAATTATAATGATCATCCAGGTTTTCAAAGTTTAGTTTAGTTGTCACAACAAGTTGCTAATGAAAATATTCAGAATGCTTAAATTCTCATGTCTCAGGAATGTGAGTGTCCTCTGATACCTTTTGAGAATCATTTTTTATCTATAAACTTGCATTCTCTTGTAAAGAAATTCCATTTTTTTCTTGACATGCCCTCTTGTCTTCAAAAAAACCTGTTCTTTCAACATGATAACAAAAATTTCTACAAGCTTACAAATTATCTTCAATTTCCTGTGCATAAAGAAACATCATCTTCAGAGTACAAGGCTTTCTCTCCTTGAGATAAAAATCCAAGTCAATAGAAAGAGCCCTCACGAGGTTGAATCTCCTTTGCCATGCTGAAATAAATTTTTTGAAACCTCCTCTTAAACTTGGCAATTGATTCATTTCTCTGTCTATGGATAGAATATCATTCCAAAAGGTGTTTTTCATATGACTTATGCTCGCCCCAATATCTAAGAAATACATCTTGAAAACCTTACCATGAACTAATTGAATTTGCTTCCAAACACTAGAAGCATTGCTGAGCACTCTACTTTAGTGAATGAAAAAACATCCTTAAAGCCACATCTTCGTAAACAATTTGCAATTTTTCTAGAAATTACTCAAATTCCAGGATATGTTGTTCAGCTAAAATATCCTCCTCTCTAGAAAAACTTGGAAAAATTTTGAATCCCTTTGAAGGATATTGATGGAGAATTGTGGGCAACACTAAGGGTTTGAAAATCACCTCGGTTCCAAGATGGAAAGAAGCAGATTTCTAATGAGGTAGAATATTATCACCCAAAGATGATGAATCCTCACCTTTAAGCCTAGACTGTGACAGATTATCTTCAGGAATTTTAATGCAACATTCATCTCTCCTCTCATATTTAGGAGATAAAGTGGTGTTAAGATCAATAATACAATTGGAAGAAAAACAATATTTCCTTAATAAAGAATATGCATTTGGGCCTTATAATCTTCTGAGAACATAAATAAGGAAACAATATTCTTGATATGTAAGGGAAAATAGACCACCAAACTGATAATGAAAAATTAAACTTTTTTTAAAAGATTCAAACTCTAATATATGTATTCTCCACGGTGATTTCTCATTTTCTTGCCTGCAAAATTACTCATCTAATGAAAACTTCATCAGTGTAATCGCTAGGTGAATAATAAACAACCAAATTTGTATCTAAATCTTGCTCACCATCAAGAAATAGATCTCAATACCCAGGGAAAAATAACTTCGTGCCTTCGTCCTCAGAAACAACACCAAAAAATGTTGTATCTTAAGAGACAATCCCTCGGTTGTGAAAGGAATCAGTGCTTAAGACATTTTAAAAGTGTTTCACATAAATAATTGTATCATGAGGTCTCTATTCTATCCCTCTGGAAACTAGTTTTCTAAAACGCCTAATGATCTGGAATAATAAAAGATTACACAATGCCATTGACTGCTGATATATGAATGGAAAAGAAGAACTCCAGGGAAAACTCAAAATAATATGTTGTTACATATAATCTACTACTTTAATTCTCATAGTGAATTTATGAAGAGATAAAATCTGAAGTGAAGGAGAGCATATTAAGGTTATTTAAATCTTACTTACAAATGTAATTACAAGACCGAAAACTACATTACTTCACTTCATTCAAAGAAGAAAGAACACAATATGACACAGGAAACACAAATCACCATCGAAATTTGTAGGAAACTTGATGCCACTTTCATTAATTCCTCATAAAATTAAGTACAAAATTTGGATTCTTCCATAAGTCCAAAACTCGGGCCCCTTCTTACTCATTGGTTTAAATACATACAAAAACAGTTTGTAACTTCTAGAACTTCTCGTAACTACTCAAAACTTCCTAAAGTTGTGTAAACTACCTATTATGTTGCAATTAAAGGCTTCATTATGATATCAATCTTTTAACAATAAATAAAAATAAAATAAGAAGTATCAATCTATTTGTTGGATTAGATTGGTTGATAATGTGTCTCCTTCTGTTTGCATAAACACATTTCCACCTGACTTTGCCCCTTATGCACATTCCTGTTGCGTTCCATATTATATTTTCCTTTACTCTGGATAGGGTCACATACCCGAGCCTTTCTGCCCGCGTTCAACCCTTTTTCCATTATAAAGGCGTAACCACTTTTAAGACTTCTGCATGTAGCGTCGAGTCTTTTTCCACCCGACTCTACTCCTGCGTTCAGATTTTATTCATAAATTGGAACAAGACTTGGACTTGAAATATATTCTATTCACCTCTAAAAAATGCATCGCGTTCACCTTTCCATTGCATTTAGGCCTTTGGCATCCACAACATATTTCTTAGTGCCTTTCCCTCCTGAACTTGCGAGGTACGATGCGTGATAAAGGTAGAGAAGACGTGGTAAGTGGAGGTGGGACGAATGTGAATCACAATCGATGAAATGAAACTTTACTGCACTTTTCACTTTATTAAGTTCCAAATTTTGCGATCGATGCTAAACCTTATCTCATGCAATGTGCGATATGCACAATCGCAACTTAAATCACTTGTTGTGCGAAGACTTTATAAGTAATGCACCAACTGTCTTATGTGATTTGGTCCATCCATTCACTCGCTATCATTTCTGAGACTTAATACTGACCATCGATTTTCCCCCTTTATGCTTCTTCCAAAACTCTTAAGTTTTTAAGGAAAACGCTAGTTCTCTGCCTTCAGGAAATCTATACGATTTCTTCGATAACGAACATAGTTTTGTAATGAATGAATGATTTTGATTACTAACTTGTTGTTCTCCATGGTGTAACCCTCATGAGTTTATTAAATATTATATAGCGCTAATCTCTCCTGAGCTTGCAAATAAGCCCGACTCGACCTGCGACGTAATGTCCTTTATTGAAACCTGAAGCCACTTGTGGGGGTACTTAAGTGGTTTTTTGGAATTTGAAGAGAGTATTCCTGAAATTAATGTCAATTGTCGATTTGCAGGTGAGCAGATTTAACGAGACTGCTTGTGAGGGCACTCCTTGGGATAAATCTCATGCAATTTGTGCTCCCGGGTTGTCGTTGGATCTAGGCACAATGAATACGAGCCTTCACTACACTCGAACTTGGTAGAATGATAATCATTTTTAATTTAAGTTCAAGACATCTTAGCACTAAATCACTTTCACTATGATTTGGTTCTAATTTGCAATTCTTTCCACTATGCTGAATCAAGAACGAATGTACTTTTCCAAACCTCTTTGATTCTCCCTCAAGTGAATAAACTTGAACTTGTAAAACGTTCAAGAAATTGGTAGACAAGAAGTAACTAGCACCGAGTTACCCTCCTTCAAACCATAGTACATTCAACAATAACTTTTATCCCTGCATATTTGAAAACCTTTTGAAGCTTATGATAAGGGTGATTTGTCCAGATTGTGACGCAATAGTATCTCAAACAAAAAAAAAATTATTCAATTTTATGTCCTTGATGAAATTTTTTTTAAGAGTACTTGAATATTTTAGCCCTGCAAAATTGTGCTACAACAGCTCCCTCATAGTATCATTCATAGGGCCTTATGTTAGTGCTAACATTTAATTAAAAAAAAAAAAACTCGTAGTATGGTATAATTACTTTTGAAGGTAAAAATACCATTAATTACTGTTAATTATTACTTTCAACCTTTCAACAAGGGGAGCTGCAAGGTAGCAATTCCTTGCCTTGAGTGCGGCAGTGGTTGACTCAGAACACTCTTTTCACCCTATTAAAATATAATTTTTTCCATGGAAACAAGGGCAAGGGTAGTACGATTTATAGCATATATCAAGGCACTACGTTCTAAAGTTATAGGCTCATAGAAAATCATAGAAAAGTGAGGTTGATTGCAGAGAATGTTAGAAGAGGAGGGCTAGGTGTCATTAGATATTGGAAAGGATCTTTAGTGGTCATTATATTGTAATGCTAGATACTGAATTTTTCATTAATTAAATAAAATAAGCACAAAGAATTTTGAAAGAGGAGGGTAGGTGTCGTTAGATATTGGAAATAGTTTTTAGTAGTCATTATATTGTAATGTTCATGCCCATTCGTGTCGTCATTTACTGTTGCCTTTTTAAAGAATTATCTTGCATGTAAACATATAACTAGAAACAAAAAATTGCAATACATGCATAGTTATGTGAAACCTGTAATCTACAACCATAGAAAATTAGTGACCACTTTGAGTTTTCCTCAAAATCGAGCTAGAACCCGTGTCATCTTGTTCCTAGGGTGATATGACCTAAGCAAATGAAGAAGTATTTTTACTAGTGCTGAAGATTCTTCATATAAAGAATGCAAAGTATTGTTGCTCTCTCTCTCTCTCTCTCTCTATATATATATATATATATATGAAAAATTAATGGTGGGGATTGTTTAATTTCATCAATTGCAATTAAATGTCTTTACTTATTGGTATTTTCCTAGTGCAATGGCTTTTGTAATTGAATTGTATTTAGTTTTGATTTTGTAGTTGAATTGTATATAATTAAGAGTTCAAATCACCCATGAACATGGGTTGACGAATTGCATTTCCAAACCTCAACAAATTTGACTTTTCCCTTGAGAATTGTCAAATTTGAACTTGAAAATTCAAATTCCACGAACCCTATGACATATCCTATAAGCATAATGACCAACAATAGATTGTAGGAAACCTCAACGAATTTTACTTTTTCCCTGAGATTTGTCGAACTTTGAAATTGAAAGTTGAAATTCCGCAAACCCTATGACATAGCCTATAGGCATAAGACCAAAAAAAGATTGTAGGAAAGAAAACAAATTATCTTAACTAATAAATGAGATAGAATTGGAAGTATAATAATTTTTACATCCAAAATTCACAGCTAAGACATGTTTAATTTTCCAAGACCCAATCATATCAAGCAATCACCAACATACTTAAGTGAATTGAAAGCATGTGTTCAAACATATCATATGTAGAAAAATCCATAGATGTTAATAAGAGAACGTAGTGAGGAGTGGAGTCATAGGTAAATCTTACTTTCGTAACTGTCATTACATTTAAAAGAAGTTGGCTTATAAAACATGATTTCTATCGATAAGAGAACTCCATAACCTTAAAAAATGAATTCTGCAATTTTCATAATTAATTGATTCTACAAGTTATAGTTGATGTGATGTGAATATTTGTAAATATATCTTTTCATATAGATGATGTCATGTGCATATTATTTTGCGCGCATTCTGCTTATTAGGTAGCACATCTCCACGAGATCTTTTGGAACCATAATTTGTTTTACGCATAAGTTTGGAACCATAATTTATTTTATGCATAAAAACACAAGAACTCGATGGAAAAATTCCATATTCCTTATAAATTAACCAAATAAAGTGGCAATCATGTTAATACATATTTGTAGATAAGTTATATTCTATGTCCAAAAGCTATCCAACGACCAAATTGAAAATTTAGCATTCTTTCCATGCATGTCTTGCTTTCCATATAAAATTCACAACTTTTGAAGCACCCATATTGCATAGCATACATAATAGCCACGTAAATTAATCACAAATCTAGAGGAATCCAACTTCCTCTTGAAAAAATAGTCAAAGATGCATAGAGATAGAAAAGTTCCGTAAAAGACACAAAAAAATTTCAAGACTATAAGCATACCTTTCTACTGTATTATAATAATCAGTAGATACTCAGATATGATGGTAATGACATGTATATTATAAACTGTAAGCATGGACAAGCATGCTTACGTCTGAGGATTTTTATAACTCCAAGAACGACATAGATAATTCCATATGCAAACATATTATAACCCTACAAATTTAAGTTCTGTTGTGGTCTTGTAATTTATCAGATTGGCATGAATAAACGACAGAGGAAAACATCAAATCGCTCTACAGTCCAGGATCTAGCCTTTCTAGACTTAGAGAGGGATATCTTTGTTTTTATGATTTAGCTTGATGATTATAAACGCTGATGTTAGGCTAGTTACAATGATGGTGGTATTGGTTTTTGTAATTGATTTTGTTGGTTGGAAGAGCAGGTCTACAGAGGCTAATCCATTGGGCTATTGAGTCAAACAAGGGTTTTTTCTGTTCATCAAAAATTTCAAAATTATCACAGAGAAAGCTAACTGTGTGTGTTGGATCTTAAAGCAGCAGTGATTGTGAAGTGAAAGAAGCATTGAGTTTGCCGTAATGGTTAAAAAGAAATTAAAAATTTCTTAACCAGACTGTATGAAGAAAACATTTAGATTGTAATTACAGACAACATTAAGGTGCTTCGTCAGCTTTTAATGAATCCAAAAAAGTAGGATGAAGGTTGTTGAAGTGGTCATGAAGAGGCAACGCTGGGTGGCTTTGACATCTCGCTCTGTCACTCAGACCGCCTTTGCTGAATCATAAATTCCAATGCGATGCTGGCACTGTTGCTTCTTTATCCTACTCCATTTTCTCTGTTACAAACATAGAGATTTATATCAAATATATTCCATAGGCTTAGGAGATCAAACTCAATCATCCTGGCCGAAAATATCAAGTAAATCTCTAAAAATATGAATTCCAATTTGGGCCGAATCCACTGAGAACAGGGGTACACTCAGAGATTCGTTTCTCAACAACGGTGATAGTTCTGTTAAATCAAATATAGGTTAGTTTAATTTTCCCCACGCTGGTCAAAAACCTCTCTCGGATTTTAAAATTTCATCTCCAGCTCTCCACAACAGTTGCCGCAAAATCATGTCTAAAAATAGGGAAATCGAAGTCTTGAAAAATGGCTCTCAAACATGTCTTCGATTCTCCCTCCTCCTAACACCTGTGTAAAATCAGAGAGAGGTTTTTGATCACTGCCCCGTGCTGGTCAAAAACCTCTCTGATAATATCCAATTTCTGTTTTCCCGCTGTACATTTTTTAATTTAATGTCTCTGCCTGCGGAAAATGGGAAAAAACACCCTGCTTCCACAAATATCTCTTCTTCTGTCAACATCAAATTTGCATACTGATTTTTCACCATAAAAAATATAAACTTGTATCTTCTAGCTTCACTTACACATCCTCCAAGCCCTGATAAATGGGAGGCATAACCAGGAATTGGAGCACATAAATTTTGATGTGCAAACAATGAATCTCCTTGTGGAAGTCACTCTGCTGTTCAATTCCAATCTGCACCCTCTTGAAATATATTTCTTCTTTTACCTTAGACTCTCCTGTGCTCATATGATCTAAATAAGTTGAAATATTTGGCTCATGCAGGGACACTTCCCTTCTTGTGACTTCCTGATCGTCATCTCCTGTAAATTGTTGAGAATGCCTTTGAGTGGACACATCATAAAAGTGTACAATTTCATTATCCTGATCTTGTGGCACCAACTTATCCTTTCTATGTGGATCCTCAGTCAGTTTTGTATCTAGTTTTGGCACTGTATTCTACTGTTGAAATTTTTCCATGCATGCTAGTTCTTGCTTTTGATTTTTTAATCTCCAGCTTATTCAACATAGATTCATTATCCCTTTTCCCAAGCATTGATCCACATGTAATTCTATCATCCATGAAAGTGTTTCTCCACTCCTGAATGTGTTTTTTATCAACCCTCGTAGCATAGTTATATTGACTAACCTGACAGAAATTAGACTGTAAATTAGTTTTCCTTTCAACTTGAAATATGTTTTTGGCACAACCACTCGAGGAAGATCCTTTCTCATCATTTCTGCAAACGGAGTCCCATTGTTCCCCTCAAGTAAAAAGCTTCCATGATGAAAAATTACTGGAGCTCAATGATCCCACCATAACTTCCTCTACTGCAGCAATGTGCCACACTCCACGAGCTATTTAAGTGACAAACAACTAGGATCTTTGCATACATGGATTTCAGTAGCCTTTAGTGCAAGTAATGCTCTGTTCCATGCAAAATCTCTAAATTGATCACCGATCATCTAAATCTCATCGATGATAGAAAATTCATAGCATTCATCCATAGATGCCATTTCTATAGCACAAGCAACATGGGTTGCATATGGAACGCTCTTCTTCTCTTGTCCAGTATGAAGACTACAATACACACCAAGTGCATTCACTTTCTCAAACACTTCCATGGCAAGAAGACGAAGTGGACTATAATAAATCCCACTCTTTGCCTGCATGTACTGTTGCAAAGCATTATATGTTTTGCCACGATTTATTGGCCCATAATAGTAAATCCTTTTCATCGCTCGTGCAAAAGGGAACCATGTATGCGGCTTCGTAAGATCGGCAGACTGAACCTGAGTCAAAAACCTAATTATCTCATCCAGAGACTGTTTCAAGAAAAATAACCACTGTAATATCTCCATCAAATGCTCCATCTCGGATTTGGCGAGTTTCAAAACTTGGGTGCATTGGCTCATCCCTTGAAACCAAACCGCATGATCACTAAACCAAATATATCCAGTACTTATAATATTGACTTCTCCTTCCTTCCAAGTTTCGGCGTCTTAAGAGATTTATAAACTATTTTCATCTTTCGATATCTCTGTCGCACTCTCAGTCCTCGTTGCAGCCCCTGTTTTTTCGGTATTGGCTGGAATTTTCCCGCCTTGTTCGGATAGAATAGAGAAATATTTTTCATTTCCTAAAGTTTTCGAACTTTTCTTCTGAAAATGATACAGTGCTGGCTCGAAATACCACGCAAGTCATTTAATTTTAGTACATTCATCATCTGGCCATTGAAAATCAATTTCCCACTTCCAAACTCTCTCTGATGTTTCCACAGAGCTTGTGCACTAGCTTGTACACTACTAAGTTGGTCATGCAAAGCCCACTACCAGATTTTGGAGGGCCCGACAGATGGTAGGCGATATTAGAGGGAGGGGGTGTGAACATATCCTCCCCTTGCCACGTGGTTAGTGGCTGGGATTTGAAAACTTCCCATTAAACTTCGACACACCGAGAGGGTCTGAAATTAGATTTTTGCCGTTGATTTTAATCAATGGTCATCTTTCATAGCCAAACACATATGAGGTTTACAAATTTTTAAAATATAGAATTAAGTAATTAATTTTACATTTTAAATACATTAAATTTCATTCGAAATAACTTTACCAAAGCCACTTCAAATTTGACCCACCTTCACTGTTCTACTAGGGCAAGCTTTCTCTATTGTTCATAAAAATAAATAAAAAATTGCAAGCATGGTACAAGAAATATTGTAGCATTTGATCCATCAAACACTATCCTATGCAAGGACTCCATTTCAGTTGCAGACTTTACATCCTAATTCAACTTTGGAAAGGTCAAGAATGTTATTTATAAGTTGAAGAACTGAATCCCCAGAGGATATCACGACATCCAGCAATTTCCATTGTTCTAGATCTAGTTTGGTAGTAGCAAGTATTTCAGCCATGCTAACAACACCCGTTAATGGTGAATGGATTTCATGAGATATTGTCACCAACATTTGTTTTTATCTCATGGTTTCCTCTGTTATATAGATTGTTTTATTGAGTTTTGTCTCCATAGCTTTTCACACTACTATTTCCTCTTGAAGCCTTACCAATTTTTCTCTCTTTGCAACCTGATCAGTAATATCCATACCCATATAGTTCACTCTAACTCCCCAGTTTTAACAAAAACAAGCTCTACGTAGATTAAGAATTTCTTCATCCCAAATAACTCTGTTTCAAAAGTAATTTCCCGTTTTTCTGGGAATCCATGCAGTAAAACTTCTTCCTTAAAATCCTGAGATTCTTTCACACCATCTCCAGAAAATATCTCAACATCCTTTTCCCCTATGATATCCTCTCCCTGAAGACTAGGAAAGTGATTATAGATAAAGCGATAATGTAACTCCTTATCCTCATGACCAATCACAAAAAGTTTATTATGGAGAACAAAATGTAAGAGGTTGTCAGCTCTTGTTAACACTTGAGATATTTCTTCCACTGGTTGCATTTGTTGTTCTAATAACCTGTTGGCTTGAGGGGTCCTGACCCAGGTTCGAAGGTTAAGGTTTGCCAACAAAAACCTATACTATTGGCCCTTTCGGCAATGATCTACTTTCACAGGCCAAGGTTTCACCTGAAGTAGTATGGGAGGGTGTTGGAACCAAGTTTCCGCACCATGGGAGAGAGTAGGTAATTTAAGGCACATCTATGTTGCATCTTATTAAGTTCGCACATAATGAGTCTATTCGCAGCTCTTTTAGAAGTGTAGTCAATAAATAACCATAACAAAGCTATTATTACCAATGGATCTAATCAATACATTCGCATCCACGTGCACATCATTAAATACCATCATAGAACATTATAATCACATCTAATTCCATATCATAGATACATTTATAGCTTAACTAACTATCACCGATGCACTTCAGCAGTAAACCCAATCAATGCAGATAACACCAAGATACTTCAACTATATTCTGCATTCATTAGTATCAAAGATCCACTTACAAACCAAACACAACCCGCGCACGCAGCTTAGCCGGGTCCGCACACAGCAGGACTGAGGATCTCCGCGCACATAGCCAGCAAGAGTCCTTACCCAAAACAACCCAAACAGATCCTAACAATTCACACATAGCATCAATCTATTGACGTACTTTCCTACTATACCCAACTATCTATCTATTTATAATATCGTAGCCTTCGTTATCCTATGGTCTGCAAACTGTAGTTTGCAGACCTTGGAGCTACTCTTTAACCCATTACAAAACATTAGGGGATTTGACCCACCCCAAAACCCCTACGCAGGACCGACTATTACAAAATTATAATAAAACACAGGTTAGAGAACCCTATTCCAACACAACCCTATGTTTTCTTACAGATTCTCCTAGAGCTTGTTTTCTCTTTCAATGCTTGTAGCCAATAATAGTTCAAGTTTTTTTTTTTTTGGCCCGTTCTTTCCAATACTCTATAGAATGATGCTCAACATCCATCTAGAATTTATTAGTGAAAATATGAAGGCCCTTTTTAAAACCTGGTGTTGTTTCTCCAAATCTATAATCATCCTTGAGAATGGAAATATTCGTCTTATCTACAGCACAATTCGCTCCTTCAAACATGTGCTCCTCCAAAATTTCAAGTTCCTTAAATTCAGCTTCTTGCTTTTGTTTCTTTAATATGTCAAGTTATTCATTAAGAATACAGAAAGCATTTGCATGCCTTTTCTAACTCTTCTAGCCACATTGATGGTAAAACTTCTATGTCCATTTCTGTAGAATAGTATTCTCCCATCTTGCAACAAAGTGTAAATTTTAAGATTTATCCTATGCTAACATCAACTCCTTCTCAGGATTGCAGCTCCAGAGGAGGTGTCAAGGATCTTAGATCTCTTGATTCGTATTTCAGTGCCTTATCCATATAACTCAGTGACCAAAAACTAGCTGATTATTCCTTCTAACATTGATTGGTAACAATAGACCACATGCTTGCACAACCAACTTATTCACATACTGAAACCTGAACTTAAACTACCACTGAAATATGCATCGCAAACTGTCTGACAGAAATCACTGCTATACCTTGAAAATTTGAACAGTGAAACCAAAACTGTGCTGAAACTAAAGTCTGAAACATACTGATCAGAAAGTGAAAATCAATCTAAAACTAAAAATGGAAAGATGTTGAGATATTGAGCTTATTTGGACCCCTACCTACCCTAATATACTAAAATGGACGCCCTTCTAAATGATACAATAATGCGAGTGTACCTAGTCAAGCAACTGCCTGAATAACTCCCTTCTTCCATTTCTCTTCACCATATTCAACAACAAACCTGATAATAGCATTTGATAGAAATTCCTAACATGATCTGATTTAAATGGATCTTGGTACACTTGAAAAACAACTGACATGCTAGAAATATGTTCTGGCTTTGTAAAGAAAAATTCCTCCATATACATAGCCAATGGATCAAGATACTCTTGATTTATTTCTGGGTATTCTAACTTAGCAACTCAGCTTCATAACCTGGTACCACAGATGTGCTCTCTAGGTATTCAATCAACTCGGGACATGTTTGTGTGTTATCTAATGAATGTTGTGTCAATACTTATACTAGATCATATAATGGGGAAGATTGTTTGATCATATCCATATCATAGCATCTTCTAAGATCATTATAAACACGAGAATATTGACTTTGAAAGCAGAAACCATCCAACGCGTCTGCTATTGAGTCATGTGGTGCTAGATGGTAGTGTTGGTTCTTCTGAGACCTCATGTTTCCTCTTATGATTATCAACCAGAATGTGATCCCAATTCCCTTTCATAATCTGAAATGTATTAAAGTGTAAAAGTAGAGTATCAAACTTGATCAATTCATCATCTATTTCAGAATCTGTGATTTCATTCATTACTTCACATTCAAAAGGACTCAAGGGCTAAACCCCTGGATCTAAAACACATTTTTTATCATCCATGATTTCCTCATGTGATTGGTGAGAGAGTTCTCTTCTCCTTTGATTATCAACTAGAATGTGATCCAGAATTCCTTTCATGATCTGAAATGAATTAAAACATAAACGAAAAGAATCAAACTTGATCAATTCATCATTTGTTTCAAATTCTATGATTTCAGGATGGTTCATGGACCAAATTTCTTGATCTAAAACAGGGTTTGTATCATCCATCTCTTTCTTGACTAATTTATTTGAGCATTCCTCCTCCTTCCTATTTGAAACCTGCTTGTAATGCTATCTTAAGAGTGAGGCAAAAAATAGGGGAAGGCCTTTTGTACTTACTTGAAACTTTCTACATTTTCCTCTTTGCAACCTTGCTTAGCATGTAGAGTTTGATTTCTGTTTTTTCATTGTGGTGACCGGGCCTCTTCTTCCCATGAAGACAATGCTGGTTTCTTTGAACAAACAACCTGAATCTCAACCATATACTTTTCATTTTGATGATGACTTCTGAGAAGATTACTTCCATATGCAAGGTCACCCAACATGCATATCATCTCTAGAAATTTCCCTACCTCTTTCTGATTTTGAACTTCATTTTCTGTTTTAGGGTGTCTAGGATGAGTTGTGAACTGCTTGGGTACATTAATGTTTTTCTTTTCCAGAACAAATGGATCATGAGGTATCTGAACATCAATTTCCTCTTTCCTGCTAATCATATGCGTCATTTCATTGATTGTGTTTTTCAACATATCTAGCTTTATCTCTGAAGATATCAATCACTCGCTTTCTATTTTATCCTTCTCCATAGCCTTTAAATTTTCCTCTTTTTTTAGCAGGCTAGCTTCCACATCAACTGCCATATTTTTCATTTCTTCAACTTAGGGTTTCAGGGTCACTTTCTCTTAAATAGAATGGCATCTCTGGGTCAAATGCATCTGGGTAGTGCGCGAGAGCTAATTCTGGGGGCGACTTTATCTTAGCAGGTATCAAATGGTATACCTTATTGAACCTGGCTAAAAAATGCTACATTGTCTCCCCTGGCTTTCTTTTTAAATGGTTATACTCCTTTATATGAGAAAAACATTTCCCATGACCACCCATCTATCCAGGAAGACTCGAGTTAATTGATGAAAATTGATAAAGCTTGCAGCTGGAAGATATTTAAACCAATTTTTAACTTTACCTTGCAATGATAGGGAAAACATTCTGATACACACATCATCTTCTCCCACCTCAAACAGATCAAGGAAATCCTCAAGATTTTGAATGTGCTTTTCGACAGTGATCTTTGCATTTTCTCCATAAAATCTGGGTAGATTATTGATAAAATTTGTGGGGAGGTCATGGAGGATAGGAGGCAAAACGTGAGGCTTGTATCTTTCTGGAACTTTTACAGGTATAGGTAAAGAAGGAGGCTTATAACCATTTTGGAATTTATCAAGAGCATGACATGTAGCATGAGGCTCATGTTTCATTGGGTTTTCCATAAGTGCATCTGGGATGTGCACATGGCTATGAGTGTCTACTTGAGGCTCATCAATTTGCAAATGATTAATGTAAACCTCAGCAGTGTTCTATTGATCAATATTAAAGTAGGATAGAACATAGTTACATATAAAACTGACAATTTCTTGAATCCAACTTGGGCTTGAATACTTTCTCTTTCTAGGCTGGTTGGTCATGTTTCAGGTCCTCCTCCAGTGGAGTCTTTGAATAGAATTGATCTGAGTTTGGAGTCTCCAGGTGGATGATTTAAAATTTCTTGTGTCTTGATGTTGTCCACCATCAACAACTAGATACCAATCTTGGAGAACACTTGAATAATACAATTTTGTCTAGGGTTTTTGGGTTCTGATTAAATAATAATATTTTCAATAGTTTTTCCCCAGTATGGTCGCCATTATGTTGTGGCCCTGTAATTTATCAGATTCGCAAGAATAGACAACATAGAACTACATCAAACCGGTTTGGAGTCTAGGACCTAGACTTCCTAGACTCAAAGAGGGCTCTCTCTATTTTTATGATTTAGCTTGATGATTATAAATGCTGATGTTAGGCTAGTTACAAAAATGGTGGTATTGGTTTTTGTAATTTATTTTGTTTGTTGGATGAGCAAGTCTGCAGAGGCTAATCCATTGGGCTATGGAGTCAAACAGGGGTTGGTTCTGTTGCATCAAAATGGTCAAAAGCATCACAAGGAAAGCTAACTGTGTGTGCTAGATCTTAAAGCAGCAGGGATTGTGAGATGGAGGAAGCAGTGAATTTGTAGTAGTGGTTAAAAAGCAATTAAGAATTTCTTAACCAGACTATATGAAGAAAACATTCAGATTGTAATCACAGAAAACATTAAGGTGCTCCAACAACAAATCTTAATCTAAAATTTCTACTTTACAATGAACTTAAAATGATACGCAGTGAGGAAAAACAGTGGATAAATTCAACATAGAGGAAAAAATCACCTCACTAGACAAACATAGCTCAAGTATCGTGCAAATGGTTTCTTGATATTGATGCTCCAGCTTCCAAAAAATTACAGCGTTCCAACAGTTCTTACAATGCAAAATTCAGCAAGGTCCAGTTTTCCAACCCCTAATACTGCTGAGGCATGCAGTATTTAACTAAAAAATAAGCTGGTGGCCCTATCTTACTCGACAACCTTTTATTGATTACAGTTTAACCAAAAAATAGACAAGCGTGGCCATTCAAAGCCTGAACAAAAATCTCTGACAAAAACACTGCCTCTGGAATTAAATCAGGTAGTTTTTTATGAATCCAAAAAGTAGGTTGAAGGTGGCTGAAGTGGTCACGAAGAGGCAATGATGGGTGGATCTGACATTTGGCTCTATCACTTGGACCACCTTTGCTGAATCATAAATTCTAATGCGGCATTGGTACTACTACTTCTTTAACCCTACTCCCTTTTCTCTGTTACAAACATAGAGATTTATATAAAATATAGTCCTTAAGCTTGAGAGATCAAACTCAATCATCCCGGCCGAAAATATCAAGTAAATATTTAAAAATATGAGCTGCAATCTGGGCTGGATCTGCTGAGAACAGGGGTACACTCAGGAATTTTTTTCTCCCCAACAGTGATAGTTATGTAAAATCGGAGAGAGTTTATTTTTCTTTGCCCTGTGCTGGTCAAAAACCTCTCTAGGACTTTCAAATTTCATCTCTAGCTCTCCATAACAAACGCCGCAAAATCATGTCTTAAAATAGGGAAATCAGAGACTTAAAAAAGGGCTCTCAGACATGTCTTCGGGAAATCAGATTCTTAAAAAATGGCTCTCATACATGTCTTTGATTCTCCCTGCTCCCCACACCTGTGTAAAATCGGAGAGATGTTTTTTCTCATTTCCCTGCGATGGTTAAAAACATCTCTCAGAATCTCAAATTTCATTCCTATTTTCCCGTTGTACGTTTTTGAAGTTAATGTCTCTACCGGCGGACAATGGGAAAAAACACCCTGCTTCTAAAAATATCTCTTCTTCCACAAATATCTTTTCTTTTGTCAACATCAAATTTTCATACTCATTGTTCACCATAGAAAATGTAAACTTGTATCTTACAACTTTACTTCCACATCCTCCAAGTCCTGATAAATGGGAGGCATAACGAGGAATTGGAGCACCCAAATTCTGATGTGAAAATAGTGACTTACACCTCCTCGTGGAAGTCACTCTGCTGTTCAATTCCAATTTGTACCCTCTCGAAATATATTTCTCCTTTTACCTTAAACTCTATTGTGCTCATATGATCTAAATGAGGTGAAATCTTTGGCTCTTGTGACTTGTTGATCATCATCTCTTGTAAACTGTTGAGAATGCCTTTGAGCGGGCATATCAGAAAAGTGTACAGTTTCATTATTCTAATCTTGTGACACCAACTTATCCTTTCTCTGAGATCACCAACTTATCCTTTCTCCGTGGATCCTCAGTCAATGTTGTATCTAGTTTTGGCACTATATTTTGCTGTTGAAATTTGTCCATGCATGCTAGCTCTTTCTTTTTCTTTATCTCTGGCTTGTTCAACATAGATACATTATCCCTTTTCCCAAGCACCGATCCACATGTAATTATAGCATCCATGGAAGTGTTGCTCGAGTCCTGAATGTGATTTGTATCAACCATCGTAGCATAGTTATACTGACTAACCTGACATAAATTAGACTGTAAATTAGTTTTACTTTCAACTTGAAATATGTTTTTGGCACAACCACCTGAGGAAGATCCTTTCTCATCATTTCTGGGAACAGAGTCCCATTGTCCCCCTCAAGTAAAAAGCTTCCATGATGAACAATTACTGGAGCTCAAGGATCCCACCATAACTTCCACTACTGCAGTAGTGTGCCACACTCCATGAGCTATTTAACTGACAAACAACTAGGATCTCCGCATACATGTATCTCATCGACATTTAGTCCAAGCAATTCTCTGCTCCATGAAAAATCTCTAACTTGATCACTGATCATCTGAATCTCATTGATGACAACAATTTCATAGCATTAATTTGTAGATGCCATTTCTATAGTACAAGAAACATGGTTTGCAAATGGAATGCGCTTCTTCTCTTGTCCAGTATGAACACTGCAATACACACCAAGTGCATTCCATTACCATTGCAGAGCATTATATTTTTTCCACCATTTGTTGGCCCACTATAGTAAATAATATTCCTTTTCATCGCTCGTGCAAACAAGAACCATGTATGCAGATTCATTATATTAGCAGACTGAACCAGAGTCCAAAACCTCATTATCTCATTTGGAGACTGTTTCAAGCAAAATAACCACCGCAATATCTCCATCAACTGCTCCATCTCGGAATTGGCTAGTTTCGAAACTTGGGTGCATTGGCTCATCTCTTGAAACAAAACCGCAGGATCACTAAATTGAATATCTCCAGTGCTTCTAATATTTACTTATCCTTCCTTCGAAATTTCGACATCTTCAAAAATTTATAAACTATTTGCATCTTCCGATATCTTTGTCGCTCTCTCATTCTTCGTTGCAGCTCTTGTTTTCTTGGTACTCCCTACAATTTTCTCATCCTATTCGGATAGAATAGAGAAATATTTTTAATTTCCTAAAGTTTTCAAATTGTTTTTCTGAAAATGATACAGTGTTGGCTCGAAATACCAGGCAAGTCATTTAATTTCAGTACATTCAACATCTGGCCATTGAGAATCAATTTCCCACTTCCCAACTCTCTCTGATGCTTCCACAGAGCTTGTGTGCTGGCTTGTACACTACTTAGTTGGTCATGCAAAACCCAATACCGGATTTCAGAGGGCCTAGCAGTGTTGGAATTTCTGAAATATTCCAAACACATAGGGAGAACAAAAAATCTCTCCTTCTAACACAAAGAAATAATTTAACAATGTTGACAGAGATGTATAAAATCTTCTATTTCATTAAGTTTAAAAAAAAATTACAATATTGCCATAGAAATGTTGTTCTGGCTTAAAAAAAAAACTAACTGCTGCACACGCAGTGTTTAAAATTTGCTTCGTGTCTCCAAAATGACACTATTTTACTGCTCTCTACCTTCTGGCATTTACAACATAGCCACTGCTATTTCTGTTTTAGCCTTCTGGCTTTTTCTTCACAACACATAGTCCACTATATATATTTTTGCCTTCGGGCATATATATATATATATATATATATATATATATGGCATTTCAAAACAAACTAACTTTATATATTATAAACATTGAAATTTTTTATAATATATATTAAACATATATGTTATTCCTAAGTCAAAGGACTTTAAAACATGTTGCGATGCCCTTTAAAAAAAATTAAAACATAAGTTTGAAACTAAACTATTGCACTGTATGTTAAAACATGTATGCCAAAGGTTTTAAAACTTTACTACATCATGACATAATCAACTGAATATAAAAACATTAATCATAAGGTTTAAAGGCTTATAAAACATTTATCGTGGATTCCAAAAATGTTTATGCAAACTAATTCAATGGATTTATTGCATCCATTTTCTCCATTGCTGACTAGACTCTAAGGATATGCGATCGACCTCCCATTTGTTGGAGGTGGAGTCCGGTGGACTTCAAATAATATTCAACCAAATTTGATAAGGGCTTATCACATCCATTTGGAGCTGGTCCACGTCAGCTCCATTCTATGTGATAACCTCGTGATTGGTTGATGTGGTTGCTGTGTTAGCGGTGGCTAGGACAAGGCCCATTCAAACTTCAAACAAAATGCGTGGTTGGTGTGCTGTTTTAAATGCTGGTTGGTGTAGTGATTTAATGCAGGGATGGTGAGGTTTGAAAGGCCGAATCACAAATTTTAAATAAATGATGGATGCACAGGATAAGGGTGCTTTTGCATGGTCCAACCACGACCTGTCAATGAATTTGTAGGCTACGGCCTTAAATAAAAAACCAGAAATTAAATTTGCAGAGTTTTTAAATGCGGAGATGGAGTGCACACAACAAATTTCTTTGTCGCTATTGCGTCCTTCGGCGCTCCTGTCATTCAATTTCTTCTTCTTCTGCAAAATATGCAGTTCAAACTAAATTCCAACACTCCCCCTTAATTTCAGCTGTTGGATTTTCTTGCATACCCAGACATTTTCTCAAATAATTAAAAATTTTCTGCCCCATTGGTTTTGTCAATATATCAACAAACTGCTCTTCAGTTCTGCAATGTTGCAAATAAATTTACCCATTGTTCAGTAGTTCTCTGATGTAGTGTTACTTGGCATCAATGTGTTTCATTATCTTGTGAAACACTGAATTCTTTGACAATGCTATTGCTGAGCTATTATCACAATAAATTGTTGTGCATTTTACCTGTTCATGACACAAACTTCTCAACATCTTCCTCATCCAAACTACTTGACATGCTGCTGCTGTGACTACCACATACTCTGCCTCTACTATTGATAGATCCACAATTGTTTGTTTCCTAGAAGCCCATGAAATGGCTCCTGAACCCATATGAAAAAGATATCGAGAGGTGTTTTTCCTGTCATCTATACTTCCAACCCAATCATTGTCAGTATATCCAATCAATTCAAATTTCTTTGAAGTGGTATATAAAATTCCATACCTTTTTGTTCCTTTCACATACCTCAGAGTTATTTTTGTTGTTTGCCAATGTGTCTCCTTTGGCCTTTCCATAAAACTGGAAATTAAACTCACAACATACATAATATCTAGCCTAGTTGCAGTCAAATACATAAGGCTTTCAACTATGCTCTTGTACAAACTTGGATCAACATCCTTGCTACTGTTTTCTTTGGTTAACTTCAATCCCATCACTGTAGGAGTAAGTGTTGCCTTTCAATCCTACATATTAAATCTTTCCAAAACTTAATTCACATATTTAGCTTCAGAGATAAAAATCTTATTTTCATTTTTCTCTACTTTGATTCCTAAGAAGTATCTCAACAATCCTATATCAGCGATCTCAAATTCTTCTTTCATGACTGTCTTAAAATTCTCAATGAGGTAAGCATCATTACCTGTAAATATCACATCATCAACATACAAGAAAATAATGAGCATATTACCATATTTCTTGTTGATATATATTGTGGATTCTCTTTCACATTTCTCAAACCCATTTTCCAGTAGATAGGCATCTATCCTACTGTACCGTGCTCTTGGTGCTTGTTTCAACCCATAAAGAGATTTCTTCAATCTGCATACCTTGTGCTCTTGGCCTTCTTTCTCATAGCCTAGAGGTTGTTCAATATAAACCTCTTCCATCAATACTTCATTCAGGAATGCTAATTTCACATCCATTTGGTAAACCTTCCACTTATGTTGTGCTGTTATGGACAACATTGCTCTTACTATTTCCATTCTTGCAACCGGTGCAAATATTTCTTCATAATCTCTTCCTTGTTCTTGCTTGTAGCCTTTGACAAAAAGTATGACCTTGTGCCTTTCAATCTTACCTTCAGCATTGCTTTTGGTCTTGTAAACCCATTTTACTCCAATAACTTCCTTACCTTTTGGGAGATCAACTAATTCCCATGTTTTATTTTTCTCTATGGAATTCATTTCTTCATCCATAACATCTATCCATTTTCTATCTTTTACAGCTTCTTCAAAATGAATAAGATCCTCTACATGGTAGTACAATGAAAATAAATAGTTCATACTTTCATTTGCTGCCTCTTGCTCATAAATCTCATTTAGACATCTGAATCTGGTTCCTCTTTCACTTGCTGAACTTGTGCTTGTAGAAGCACTCAAATCTGCTTCTTGTGATGTGCTTGGAGAAGCACTGTCATCACTTCTCAAGGGTGTTCTCATACCTTCTTGTGGTTTCCCTTGCTGTACTTGTGTTGGTGGAGGTGGTGCTGCTAATGAGGGATGTATTTCAGCCATTTCTTCCTCATTATGATCATGAGACAAACAAATTTTCACATTCACTATTTTCTCAATGCTTCCATCCCAAGCTTCTTCTTCAATGAACTGTACATATCTTCTTATCATAAATTTTTTGGTGGATGGGTTATACAATATGTATGCCTTGGATTCTTCACTGTATCCAACAAATATGCACTTCTCCCCATTACTCTCCAACTTCTTCCTTAGATGGTCTGAAATGTGTGCATAAGCCACACAACAAAAAAAATTTCATGTGGGTGACAAACTGTTTATGCCACTCCATGATTCTTCCGGAACTCTGTTCATTATAGCTCTGGTTGGGCATCTATTCAAGATGTATGCTGCACAATGTACAACTTCATCCCAATATTCATCTGGAAAATGTTTTGCCTTCAACATGCTTCTTACCATGTCCACAATGGTTCTATTTTTTCTTTCAGCAGCTCCATTTGTTGCGGTGTATACCTTTCTGTAAATTGCTTGTGAATCTCATTTTCTCTACAAAAATGCAGAAATTCTTTTGAGATATACTCTCCTCCTTTATCAGTCCTAAGGAATTTAATATGGTGCCCACTTTGATTCTCAACAAGAGCCTTAAAGTGGAAGAATTTATCAAACACTTCACTTTTAAATTTCAAGAAATAAACCCATGTTTTTCTTTTGAAATCATCAATAAAGGTCAGCATATAATGGCTCCCTGCTAATGATGGTGTTTGGATTGGTCCACACAAATCAGAATGGATAATTTATAAGGGTGCTTTTTCCCTTATGCTCTTTCCTGATGGAAATATTTCTCTGTGTTGTTTGCCCAAGATGCAGCCTTCACATAGGCTGTCTGGCTTCTGAATCAATGGTAATCCCTTTACAATTCCTTTCCTATGCAACAAATTTAGACTTCCAAAGTTGAGATGTCCAAATCTCAAGTGCCATAACCATTTTTCATCCTTTGCTTCTCTTTGGTAAGTCTCTTATCTCACTGCTGCAATGGCCTCTCCTTTCTTCAAATCCGCTCTCATCTTGAGAGGAAACATTATGTTTCTTGTCATATTCACTTGTGCAATGAATTTCTTGCTTGGTGGTTTATCCATGATGGTACATACGTCATCCTCAAAAAATACATTGTAGCCTTTTTGAATGAGTTGTCCAATGCTCAAAAGGTTGCACTTCATACTAGGCACATAGTAAGCATATGATATGGATCTCCTTTCTTCTTTCTTTGTCAAAAAACTCACTCTACTTTTTCCCATGACAGAGACCTTACTTTCTGTCTCCAATGCTACTTGATACTTTAAATTTTCATCAATCATGGAAAACATAGAAATGTTTCCATTCATATGGTTGCTACATCCTGAGTCTATAAACCATATATCTTCATTCTTTTTTTTCAGCCATATTACATGCTAAAACAACTTCTCTTGACTGATAATTTCTTTAGTAAAATTAGCACTGGGTCTATTACCCATGTCATTCTGTTTCTTCCTACATTCATTGGCATGATGGCTATACTTCTTACAGTACATTGGACTTGAGATTTATCATACCTTTGTTCATGTGCTTGATTTTTTCCACCTTGTTGGCTGCTGCCTTGGCCTTGGTTCTGATTTTGATTGCTGCCCCTTCCACTTGTATTTGCAAGGTTGTTTCTTCCTCTTTTGTTTTGCCTTCTGCCTCTTCCTTTTCCTCTTTAGTTTCCTCTTCCCTGACCTCTTCTTCTTCCAAATGAAATTTGAGTCTTGAAGGCATGCTCCAAAGATGAGTTTGTTTTTCTACCTAATATTTGTTCATGTGTCATCAATGATGCATGAATCTCATCAACTGTAAACTTTGAGAAATATTTTGTCTCTTCAATGGTTGTGACTATCACATCAAACCTTGAAGGTAAGCTCGTCAACACTTTCTCCACTTTTTTTATTTCTTCTATTGTCTATCCATGAGATCTCATTTGGGTAACCAACCCAATCAACAAAGTGAAGAATGATTCTATTGTGTCAGACTCTTTCATGCAAATGATTTCAAAATCCCTTCTCATTGATTGAAGCTTTGTTGTATTTACCTTCTCCATACCTCGATAGGTTGTCTAAAGGGTATCCCATGCATCCTTGGACCTCTTAGCTGCTAAAATATTTGGAAATACACTTTCATGCCTTGTTTGATAGAGATAGAAGAGGGATTTTGAGTCCTTCTTCCTATTTCTCTTTAGCAAATCCTTCTTTGTCTGTGTTAAGCCATTAAATGCATTTTCATCTGCTAGTTTTTCTAGACCATCTTCAACTAGCTCCCACAAATCCTGAGAGGCAAACATGGCTTTCATTGTGATTGCCCAATAGTCATAGTTCTTCCCATTGAACTGTGGGAGTTGAGTATTTCCTATACTCATGCTTGTGCTAGCTCTTGCCATAGCTAGCTTACTGAACTATGCTTAAAAAAACTTCATTATGTTTTTAAATGAACCTTCTCACTGCTGAAAAATATACTATGTATTTAAAAAGGCTTCTCTGGACTGCACTCTTTTACAACAAAACAAAACTCTATTTTTGTAAAATACCTTGCTTTCGTTGAGCCTTAACGTTGCTGAAGAAAGTTTGCAACAACTCCTTCTTCCTTCAGCTTCTTCAGTAAATACTGAGAGCCTAGACTAGCTCTGATACCATGTTAGAATTTCTGAAATATTCCAAACACATAAGGAGAAAACAAAATCTCTCCTTCTAACACAGAGAAATCATTTAACAATGTTGACAAAGATGCACAAAATCTTCTATTTCATTAAGCTTAAAAAAATTACAATATTGCCATAGAACTACTATTTTGGCTTTAAAAAAAAAACTAACTGCTACACACGGAGTGTTTAAAATATGCTCCCTGTCTCCAAAATGGCACTATTTTACTGCTCTCTGCCTTCTAGCATTTACAACACAGTGACTGCTATTTATGTTTTAACCTTCTGGCTTTTTATTGACAATACACAGTCCACTATATATCTTTTTTCCTTCGGGCATATATATATATATATATATGGAATTTCAAAACAAACTAATTTTATATATTATAAACATTTTTCCTTCGGGCATATATATATATATATATGGAATTTCAAAACAAACTAATTTTATATATTATAAACATTGAAAATGATTATATTATATATTAAAAATATATATTATTCCTAAGTCAAAGGACTTTAAAACATGTTGCGATGCCCTTTAAAAAGAAATTGAAACGTAAGTTTGAAACTAAACTGTTTCACCGTATGTTAAAACATGTATGCCAAAGGTTTTAAAACCTTACTACATCATGTCATAATCAACCGAATATAAAAACATTAATCATAAGGTTTAAAGCCCTATAAAAAATTTATCACAGATTCCAATAGTGTTTATGCAAACTGATTCAATGGATTTATCACATCCATTTTTTCTATTGTTGACTGGACTCCAAGGCTATGCGATCGGCCTCCCATTGGTTGGAGGTGGAGCCCGGTAGACTTTAAACGATCTTCAACCAAATTTGATAAGGACTTATCACATCCATTTGGGGCTGGTTCATGTCAGCTCCATTCTATGCGATAGCCTCGTGATTGGTTGATGCGGTTGCTACGTTGGCAGTGGTGCGGACAAGGCCCATTCAAACTTCAAACAAAGTGAGCGGTTGGTGTGTTGTTTAAAATGCTGGTTGGTGCAGTGATTTAATGCAGGGATGGCGAGGTTTGAAAGGCGGCATGGTAGATTTTAAAGAAATGATGGATGCAGAGGATAAGGGTGTTGTTGTGTGGTCAATCCACGACCTGTCAATGCATTTGCAGGCTACGGCCTTAAATAAAAAACCAGAAATTGAATTTGCAGAGTTTTTAAATGCGGAGATGGAGTGCATAAAACAAATTTCTTTGTCGCTGTTGTGTCCTTCGACATTCATGTCATTCAATTTCTTCTTCTTCAACAAACTATGCAATTGGAATTAATTTCCAACAAGTAGATGGTAAGCGGTATCAGAGGGAGGGGGTGCGAATATATCCTCCGCTTGCCACATGGTTAGTGGCTGGGATTTATAAACAGCCCATTTCGGACCCCCTCCTCCATTAAACTTCAGCAAATCGAAGGGGTCTGAAATTAGATTGGAGCCATTGATTTTAATCAACTGTCATCATTCATAGCCAAACATGGGTGAGGTTTAACAATTTTTAAAATATAGAATTAATTAATTAATTCTACATTTTATATACATGCAATTTCATTCGAAATAAATTTACCAAAGCCACTTCAAATTTGACCACCTTCACTATTCCACCAAGGCAAGCTTTCTCTGTTATTCATGAAAAAAAAAACTTCCAAACATGGTACAAGAAATATTGTAGCATTTGATCCTTCAACACTATCATATGCAAGGACTCCATTTCAGTTGCAAACTGTACATTCGGATTCAACTTTGGAAAGGGTCAAGAATGTCATTTATAAGTTGAAGAACTAAATCCTGAGAGGATATCACGACATCCATCAATTGCCCTTATTCTGGATCTAGTTTGGTAGTAACAAGTATTTCAGCCATGCTAACACCACCTGTTAATGGTGAACGGATTTCATGAGACATTGTGGCCAACATTTGTTTCGATCTCATGGCTTCCTCTGTTATATAGATTGTTTTATTGAGTTCTGTCTCCATAGCTTTTCGCATAGCTATTTCCTCTCGAAGCTTTGCCAATTTTTCTCTCTTTGCAACCTGATCAGTAATATCCATCTCCATATAGTTCACTCCAATTGTCTCCCCAATTTTACTAAAAACAGGCTCTACGTAGATTAAGAATGTCTTCGTCCCAAATAACTCTGTTTCAAAAATAATTTTCCATTTTTCTGGTAATCCACGCAGTAAAACTTCTTCCTTAAGATCCTGAGACTCTTTCACACCAGCTCCAGAAATATCTCAACATCCTTTTTCCCTATGATATCCTCTCCCTGAAGACTAGGAAAGTGATTATAGATCAACCGATAATGTAACTCCTTATCCCGATGACCAATAACAACAGGTGCATTCTGGGGAAAAAAAATGTAAAAAGTTGTCATCTCTTGTTAACATCTGAGATTTTTCTTCCACTGGTTGCATTTCCTTTTCTAACAACCCTATTTTTTCTTGCAGTTTTTCCTGGAGTTTGTTTTTTCTTTCAATGCTTGCATCCAATAGTAGTTGAAGCTTTTTTTTTTTTTTTTTTAAGCCGTTCTTTCCAATACTCTATAAAATCATGCTCAACATCCATCCGAAAGGGTCTTAAGTAGACCCAACTATTTAAAACATGTAGTACTCAAAAAGCATACAATAACTCGCACACCATGCAAGCATATTCAATCCAGCTCACAAAAAAGAGGTTAGATGGAAAAGTCGGTTCAAATTTTTAATGAGCATTGCAAGGGACTATGTTGAACGAAACAATTTTGGACTTGATAAAAGTGTCTTTAGTGAAGCATGCACAATAATAACAACGTACCAAATGAATTTCACAATGGAGACACTACATATGAACCGTCTTCCCAACAGGACAATTGAATTCCACCATATGAACCGTCTTCCCAACAGGACAATTGAATTCCACGTGTGGAAAATATTTTTCTATCTTGTACCCATTGACTATACCTTTGTTCTAATAAAACAAATATGGACAGTAAATATGTGGATCAAAATTGTGAAAATCACTTCCTAACCCACGACCAAGTTGCTTCAAAGAATTGCAATGTTAATTTTGCCTTTAAGGATTGCACTTTGTACTGCCCACAATGGGTTTAGCATCCACATTACTAATTTTTCGCCTTTACGTTATTATTGCTGGAGTAACCTATGCAGCCAAAATAGAAAAATGCTGCACAAGAATCTATGGGTGAACTATCAAACTTGAATTTGATGATAGCAAACATAACTGGTTATGTTCACCTTCATATGTCACAATCAAGATAAAAGGATCTTCCAAGGAGCGTTCCACATGTTTCCTCATAGGGAAACCTCTCATATTGTCACACTTGTAATAATCCCTACAAAACAAAACAAACATTGGCTTAGTATTCTTATTAAATAAAATAAATAAACCGAATTTAAATTAATTAACAGAAGAGAATCTATGAATTTTTAGTCTTTGGATGACTTCAAAAGGTAACAAATATTTTTTACTTGAGAAAAAAAATAGTTAAAATTTTTGGTCGCTGAAGTATAAAATTTAAATAAATTGGCATGAAACTACACTTGACAAGCATTAAAATATTCTCGAGAGAGATAACTCAAAGTCATTAGAGAAATGTCAAAATCGAATAGTAGAATAAGAAAACACTTACCAAACAATATACTTACTATCAATGAGAATAATATGAAAAAATTGTGAAGGAAACGAAACATCTCTAAAAAATAGAGAATTTACACCTACAATATTTTTCATATGCTTTTAATTATTTCGCACCATGTTTTTAGGACAAGGGATGGGAAGTGGAGGGTAGGATTTCAAGGATGGAAATAAGGTACCTCTAAATTTTCAAGAGATATTATTTGTAATAAGCGGTAAATAGGGGAGGCATGATTTTCCATGTTATGGAAAGAAAGAGAATTCAATCTTTCCATGAGGCTCCTACTACTTTCACTCGACCAACTTTCTATGCCTCTATATTTTATTTTTTTCCTTTGTTTATCTTCTCATTTTTCGTATTTAGCTATGGAAACAAAATTAATACAAAGAGATTCTCTGATAGGCTTACTAGAAGAACATTTAGTAATGTTAGGGCTTCTTGGATGTTGGGCACATGGAAAATAGACGGGCCTATGGATAATTGAATCCATGTTAAATAAAATTAAATAAAATAGAATCATCTTAATTTAGATAAATTCTTTTAGTGTGGATCATGCAATGTGCCATCTATGTCACATCATCTGCATGTACTACACTTGTATGAGTGGCATGATACAAATAAATAAAGAGAAAATCATTTTGAAATGGACATGTGATGCAATAGTTTGTGTTGTCAAGGGTTGGCATCTGAATAGAAAATAGAAAACTAAATTATACTCTTTTCATGGTCATATTTGATGGATTTAAGCTGGAGCTGGATGAGGATGAATAAGTATCGATAGGAAAGATCAAATGGAGTTGAGTCAGGGTCAGATGAGGATGAGATAGTGTCGATAGGAAAGATCATGTGGAGTCATGTCAGGGATGGATGAAGAGCATTCGGTGCCGACTCTATACAACCCAACACATCGAATTTGTGGCAATAGATAAGAGCTCAATGGAAACCATAAAACTTAACCCTGAAACTGGATGAAGGGAGGTCATTCTCAGATGGAATCAAGTCGAGGTCGGGAAACTATAAACATTGTGTTTTTTTCGTATTAATAGGAACTATTTCTCTACATAGTACTTATAGCAACAATAAAAGCATGAAAAGGTAGAAGAGTTAGAGATCTTCTAAATTCTATAACTTCTGACTCCATCATCATAATTAAGAAAAAATACATTCATTGTAAATTCCTTTCCAAGGAGAAGAGAGTTTGGGTAGTATATTCTTGGAAACCATTTCCTATCTTACACAAAAAATGAAAAGAACATGAATTAGTCCTGGATGGGCTAAATACTGTCACCATGAAAGATACATAAGAACCACATGAATATGAAGCAAATATAAGTTCATGGAGTGGATTATTACAAGCAGAGCAAGAGGAATATGGAATGACTCTTGTAGTTGAGTGATTCCGGTTAAGGAAATAGAATTCTATTAAAGCCAAAAGAAATATGTGTCCTAGATCCTCAAGTAACATTGAATATCATAGAACTCCAGCCTTGCTCAACAAGTTTATGTATTCAGAAGATGCATATCCTCGAAGTTCTATTTAGTTGTAAAATTTAAATGTAAAATTCAAAACCATTATTTTTTTATTTTCACTTGATTGGCCAAGATTGAGTTTGTTCATTTTATGTGACACTGCATTATTTTTACTGTAATTTCTTGTATATTTCGACCCCTCACTCATTCCTACTCAAGTTGAATTTTATTAGCCCAAATTTAAGGTTAGAAAGAATTACCCTGTGGGGAAAGTAACAAGAGGTGAAATTTGTTTAGGTATGGGAGTGGGATTTGGCTTTGGATCTGGAACCATAGTTGAAGCAGAAGTGTTGAAAAAATGTATTAATAAATGCTCAATTTAACTTAGCCTTGGTCAAATTGAGAAAATTTGAAATTTCCACATCAACAGACAATTTGGAAACAATTTACTTAGGTGACATGGCTCTTTTCATTCATTTAGCTTAGTAAATTAGAGTTAGTGGGATTGGAGTTCATTTTTCATGTGTTGATTGCTAATTTGTACCAATCAAGTTTAATTATTTCTAGTTATACTCAGTTAAACTAGTTCTAACAATTGATAGAACTATTTGGAGGTCAGTTGTGTAGTGGGACAATAGTCTAACTCAGAGATCATCCAGTTAACTATTCAATCAAACAAAAATAGCTCATGCATGCAAGGAATTCAAATTGCTCAACTGCGGTGGAGATTCCAAGAAAGTGTAACATCTATCGTAGAATAGTCTCAAGTGTACAGGTGTTGCATGCAATCAATGATAAATCCTTGGGAATTGCATAATCATTTTGGAGGAAATTCATAAAGAAAAGGGGCTAATTTCCTAAGTATTTTTGCAAGTAAATAGGAGCTTAGGTGGAGGCATAAATTGACTAAGTTTGGATCATAGCTTCTCATTGAATAGAGAGAAAATTTATTATTTTGCAGGTTGAGATTTGGGTGAGCTATCAACTGTATTAGATTATCTATTCATATGATTAATGCAAGAATGGTTAAGGGGTTTTTAGCAGTTGGTTTCCCCTATATAAATATGTATACTTGTGCACTTGATTGATGCACGTTTGTGAATGTTGTTCTATACTGTGAATTAATTTCTGTAGAGAAATAGAGTAGAATTGTGTCTCTTGATTTAGATTAAATTTCTTGATAAGTTGCAATTCTATCACCATATTTATACATGGTATCAGAGTAGGATTCACATTAGAAGAAGAATTTCAAATTTGTTCCTCAAGAGGTTCAAATTTGTAGCTTCAGTGTAGTAGGATTTCTTCAGAGTTGGGAGATTGGCCTTCAATGGACTTAGATTAAAGTATTCCTTGGAAGGAAACTCAAATTTCATTGCATGGAAGGATAACATGGAGGAAAATCTTGATGACAATGGATTGCTATATTATGTCAAGACAAACATTCCAAAACCACGATCAGCTGATTCCTAGAACCTAGCCCAATGGAAGAAATATGTAGCTAAGTTGAGGAGAATAATTCTAGAGGGAGTGAGAGACCACATTGTCTCAAATATCCATGGAAAATAAAATCATTTCAAAATGGAAGTAACTGACTAAGCTATTCGAGAATAGAAGTGACCATAGAAAACTGGCCATCAAATAAAAAATTCAAAACATTAAGATGTAAACGAATGATACTATTCTGCAGTATCTCACCTGATTTACAAAACTTTAGGATGATCTTGGAGGTGTTGGTGTGAATGTTATAGAATATGACCTGGTGAGCGTAGCTCTTCTAGGCCTTCCCAAAATTTGGCATAACTACTAGGATTTGGTGAACGAGAGGGAGAAATCACCGAATTTGGAATGCTTATGGTTTGATTTAGTAAAGGAAGAAATTAGGAGAAATATTAGAGATGGATGTTCATCCAAGTGAGAGGTTGAAGAAAATTTTTCATTGGTTTGGAAGGCCAAGAAGGGAAGGAAGAGATCTTAAACCAAACCAAATTCCAGCTAAGGGGGAAAGAAGAAATACTTGTCCAAAATAAAATTCTTCAATTGTCATGAATTCGGGTAACATGATACAAAGTGTCCACACAAAAATTCTAGCAAGACGAACTTAGGAGGAGAAGAAGGTGAAGCATTAGCGTCAAATTTTAAGCTAGAATTCACCCTAATCACATGCATGGCCATCACTATGAAGGGGAATGTGTGGTACTTGGACTCAGGTGCCTCGTTCCACATGACAAGGTGTAGATATTTTTTCAGTGACTTGGAGGAGAAATATCTCTAGATACATATTGAGCTTGGAGATGATAGAAGGTACAATACTACTGATATTGGTACAGTAAACTTTAAGAGGGAGTCAAGATCCCCTCTTCGCCTCAAATATGTCATGTTTGTACCAGGACTGAAGAAGAAACTCATATTTGTAGTATTTTTGGAATACTGTGGTTATGATGTAATCTTCAGTAAAGGGAAAACCTTTCTGAGACACATAACCACTAGGAAAGTGAAGCTTATCTGGGTTTTTCTAAAGAACATATATTAATATGATGTGGAAGATTTCATTTCATTAAGAAGTAAGGAAGAGAATGTGAAAATTCGCAATGTTTGTGAACTCTAGCACAAGATATTGGGACATTTTCATCACAACACCTTAAAAATTTTGCAGAAAATAACCACTAGTCTCCCTAAAGGAACACTTGAGCAGCAGCGTGTCTGCAAGGGTTGTACCTTGGGGAAGTGTGTAAAATACACATTCCATGATCGAGATAGAAAAGTGCCTGCAGTCTTGGAGAGAGTCCACTATGATGTTTGTAGAAAATTCTTGACAACCTCCACTACGAGACATAAATACTATGTTATTTTAATTGATGATTTCTCAAAAAAGTGTTGGATCTTATCCATGTGGAAGAAGGATGCGACATTTTCAAAATTTATTAAATCCAAGGAACTATTTGAGAAAGATACTGACAAGAAGTCGAAGGATCTTAGGAGAAACAATGGAGGTGAGCATGTTTCAAATGAATTCATGGAATTTTGTTCCAAAGAAGGAATTCGAAGAGAATTGACAACTCCCCACAACCCACAACAAGATGGGGTAGCTGAGAGGAAGAACAAAATAATTGTGTGAGTTTCGATAACTATGCTACATGACAAGGCCTTCCACGAAATTTGTGGGTAGAAGCATGTAACTTAGCAGTCTACTTGTAGAAATGGAGTCGTCATCAGATTCTTGGTATGATTACACCATAGGAGGCTTTCTCGGGGAGAAAGACGAATGTGTCTCCCTTTAAAAATTTTGGAGACTTTGTTTACTACCATGTCTCCAAATATTTGAGGAAGAAACTTGAGTCGACAACATAGTTGGGAGTTTTTGTGAGTTACACTGAAACTCCACATAATTACTAGGTCTAATTACCTTCCCTCAGATTGACAGTTGTGTAAAGGGATGTAAATTTTGATGAGGAAAAAGCAATGGGATGCTCGCTTGAGAGGGAGCTTCAAATCCCAGCCGAAGAGGAGATTTTCTATCCAAAGTAGGATTCTTAGGAAGTTGTGGAACAACCACAAATGGACGAGCAGAGAGGAGGAAAAGTGGAGACATCTACTCAAGTAGAGCCATCCAAATAAGGTATAAAAATTACCAAGGAAGTTGAAATACTGATGGAGGATGCGAGGGATAATTTCATAGCTCCTTCCAATTTGCACAAGAAAAGGAGGTCACCCAAGAGGTACACTAGCTAGATGGCTCTAATCACTGAGCTTGTAGACACTAAGCCATCCTATTTTATGAAGCCGCTAAGCAATCGATTTGGGTTGATACAATTATGGTAGCATATGAATCCATCATGAAGAACAGTGGTTGGGAAGTGGTCCCAAGACTAATAGATAAATAAACTATGGGTTCGAGATGGATCTTCAAGGTTAAGCATGCAACAAATGGAAGCATAGGAAAGTATAAGGATACATTTGTGGCCAAAGTATTCTCCCAAGATGAGGGAATGGACTATGAGTAAACCTTTTCTCTCGTAGCAAGGTATTCATCCATTAGATTAATTTTTGCGCTGCATAGATGGGGTAGAAGATCCACCAGATGGATGTAAAAAAAACATTCCTCAATGGTGTTATTGAGGTAGAACTGTACATAGAAAAACTAGAAGGTTTTGAGAAACTTGATCAAGAGTCTCATGTGTTTAGACTCAGGTGAGCATTCTAAGGTTTCAAACTTGCACCTCTAGGTTGGTACACTCAAATTGACAATTATCTCACTAGATTGAGCTTCACTAAAAGTGTAACGTATGAGAACCTCTATCATATTTTGGTAGAAGGGAAATTGCTTATCATTATTTTATATGTTGATGATTTAATATTGATAGGTGATGAGCAGCTAATCAACTCTTGCAATGAGTACCTTGTAAGGGAATTTGAGATGAGAGATATATGTTTCATGCACTACTTCCTTGGGCTAGAAGTATGGCAAGGAAATGGGGAATTGTTTGTGTCTCAAGGAAAGTATGCCACTGAGATACTACAAATATTTCATATGGATATTTGTAATCTCATAGAGACACCGGCTCTAGCGACCAACTGGACGAAGGAGAATGCCACCTTAGGTGAAGATGTTGATGCTACCATTTACTGGTAGCTAGTGGGCTCACTAATGTATCTTGTGAACACATGACCAAATATGTGATATGCAGTCAAATAGTTGAGCCAAGCTCTGGTTAGGCTGACCAAATTTTATTTTAAGGTAGCTAAGTATGTTTTAAAGTACCTCGGAGGCACTACAGAGTATTCCAGGTTATAGTATAGTCAGTCGAGGAAGTGAATCTGCAACTACATATGTAGATGGAATTAGGATTAGTCGTGAAAAAATTTGCTGGTGAATTTACTCTAGTAACAGGCACGCAACAATTTCTAAAACTGTAGAGAGCATAGGTTTATGATGCTTAGCAATGAAGTTTAATACGCATTTCAGTAAACATGACGATCGAGATGAGAAACATGCGCCACAGTTTTTATGCAGGAAAGTAGTTGTGATATTAGATAATAAAATTGCATTCGCGAAGTTATGATAATCAATACTGTGATGATCAAGCATACCTATATATTTTCATCATAGTTGCAGACTATCGGAAGAAGATATCTCATTTAATACATTAGATGTGACAATATGGTATCTTCTAGGATTTGTGAAGAGGGAAGTTTGAATTCCACAGGTGTGGGATAGGGGTGGTTGAAACTACCTTTCTTGCTAAGAGGGAGTGTTGAAAAAATGTAGCAAAAAAATATCAATTTGACCTAGACTTGGTCAAATTGAGAAAATTTGAAGTTTTCACATCAACAAACTCTACACAATGCCTCTTACATGTTTGTTTTTAATAAGAGACAAGATCCATGTCATCTAAGTATGGATCAGAGCTTCTAATTGTGTAGAGAGAACAATTTTTCTTTTGTAGGTTGAGCTCAGAGCGAGCTAGAAATTGTAATAGTTTGTATTCATGTGATTAATGTAAGAAATATTCATGGGTTTTTACTAGTTGGTTTCCCCTTAATAAATCTGTGTACTTTTGTATGTGATTGATGTATCTTTCTGAATTTTTTTATAAATTGTGAGTTAATTTACAAAGAATAGTAGAGTAGAATTGTGTCTCTTGATCTAGATTAAATTTCTTGAGAAGTTGAAATTATATCACCATATTTATACAAGAAGATATGAACTTGATCCTAGCTTAGGTACAGTGACTGCAAAAAAAAAAAACCATTAAAATAATCACCATCCAGCTAGATGAAACAAACAGAAACAAAATTAATTTAATCTTATAAGACAGTAATACCTTGGAGAAACTGGTTGTCTCTAGTACTTACACCTTCAAGTCTAGCTGAAATCAAGTTCCTCCTGCTCATATTTCTCTCTTAGGTAAAATAAAAGAAGTCTTTATTTTGGCAGGCATATGTCCAATATTTGGGTTTCATTGTTGATCAGGCAAGTATTCATGTAGACCCAACCATGGCCCAAGCAGTTTCATATTGTCCTATCCCTACTATAGTTGTTGCTTTACAAATTTTATGAGAGGCATCAATTTTTAAGGGCGCTTCATACATAATTTCTCCTGCATAGCCCTACCTCTTTATTAGTGGGGCCTGATGAGACCAAAAAGAAATATACATGAATATATAATGTCATTTTGTATGAAAACAAGTTCACCATACCTTAGGCCTATCTATTATAAGATTAAAACCAATGCACTAAACCTTAGGTCTAGCTATTGCAGGCGAGGTCAAATTTTGAATATTTTCAGTAAGGGTGGACAATGAGGTCAACTCATGCATCTTTTCAGTAAGGGTGGCCATCTAATTCTTCACTTGCGGGATATTTGTCCCTCGTAATATCGTCTTCCATAGAAATAGACATGGCTAGACATAATACTATTTATATTTTATGTTTATGTAGGCAAGCCAAGCTGGTGAGAAGCAAGCTAGCAACAAGCAAGCCAAGTCATTAAGAAGCAAGCTAACAACCAACAAATGAGGTTATGTGCAGTGAATGAACAACTTGAGTTAATGGCTTCTTTTAACAACTTCGTGCACAAAGTGAGTGACATGCACTAGGTGCTTTAGTGAATGGCTCCAATTAATCCCATTTAAACCTAATTGTAAACACCACACCAATACATGTATGCAAAAAACCATGTGGTGTGATGTGGGGCGTACCAACAAGAGAACATATATTTTATGAACCATCTTATGAACAAACGTTTGGAACACAAACAAAAGAAACCAAACATTAATATCTATTAAGTAATGCTAACATTAGTTCCCATTTCAAAAATAGAATGAAGTAAACCTATTGAACCTAGAAACTATATGAACAATTATAGCTTGTCTTCCTTGGGAAGAAGACAAAATGATCAAATCTGTGATTGAACAATTGTATTTTATGAAGCAGAGATAAAAACTTTAGGTTAATTCAAACATTGACTAATTCTACAAAGTAAAACCGATGACTAATAGACCCATGCCATAGACGACAAGTACTAAAAATAATTTTGAACATGTAAATCTTCAATATGAGGTTTTAATTTAACTCATAGAATATAGGGGCATGTGTTTTATAAGCTATATGCTATTTTTGAATATAAAAATTTATTATTTATTATTTTCATGGAAGTGTTGTTTAATTCAAATTTTTACTATTTTTCAATATTAAATTTTAATATTTATTATTTTCATAAAATTATTTTTTGAAAAATTTAAAGACTAAGTTAATTATTAAGATTTGAAATAATCACTCACTAACTAATTTAACATTAGCTAACATTTTTGAGACTTCAAAAGCTATGATTTAATATTAAAGAGATGGTTGCTACGATTTTCAAAGTACATTGAAATGAAAATAAAGAAATTCATTGAAAAAAAAATGCAAATAAAAACTCCTCAGCACTTTTAAATTTGAAAATTACATTTTTAACTTAAAATCAAATTAAAACCAATTGATTTTTTTGAAATGATATTAAGTTAAAATTTATTATTATCAATCTAGTTTGAATAATCACTTTTATTTTTTCATAATAAAATGAAAATTATTATAAATTTAATTTTCCCATTTAATACTTCAAAAAAATTAAAAATACGTTTATAACACACTATATCTCTTTTGATTTAAAAAAAAATTCTCAACTACACAAGATTCAATTAAATTAATAGTATCATAACTTCAATTCTCCCTAGACTTAATATGATAATAACTCTCTCAAGACTTAATGATGATACTAGCAACAAGATAATTAAAATAAAATAATAACTCTCTCAAGACTTGATAATGATAATAACAACAAGAGAATTCGAATCCAACAAAACAGTGGAAACCAAAGGTTGAAAAGACCATTAGCCATCTCATGTTATCTCAATAACGATAATAACAACCAGAGAATTCGAATCCAACAAAACACTGGTAAAACAAATACTCGTAAATAAAGGTTGAAAATATCGTTAGCCATTTCATGTCGATAACGTTTTTTATCATGTGATTTTTAAATATTTTTTATTTAGTTATTATTATTATAATACTATTTTTAATTTATATTATATTATAATATTCATATAAAAAAAACTAAATTATAATTAAATTAAAATAAATTATTATTTATAGATAATTAATAATTTTTGAGAGTGCAAGCTTCTGTGATCCATAACATATTAGATATAAATCTTTCGGATAATCACATGAGAGTTTTAGGAACGACGCGTTTCGAACTACCAACTGTAGTTCATCATCAGGATAATGAAGATTGGCTGATCTGACAAACCCAATTTATACCAGAAAGAGAGAAGCAACGGTCAAAACCCAAATTTAACGGTGAAAAATAAAAATAGAAATAAAAACAGAAAACATAACAAACCCAACCCTAAAAACGCTAGTCAAAACTAAAATGATATAAAATCAAACCTAAAAACTGAAATGACACCAAAAAAAATAAAAATAAATAAATAAATAAATAATAATAATAATAAATAAATATATAAACAAAAATAAAATATATAAATATAAAGAAATAAATAATAAATAATAAACAATAAATAAATATAAATAAATAAATAAATATAAATATAAATATAAATCAAATAAAATAAAAAGTAAAATAATAATCAAAGTCAAAATAAATACATTAATAACTAAATTTTTTTAATTAGGATTAAAATAAAACTAAAAATAAAGGATTTAATCAATAACTAAATAAATTAATAAATAAATACATTAATAATTTTATTTATTTAATTATTTATTTAAATTTTTAACAAATAAAATTAAAAATAAAGAATTATCATTTATAAAAATAAATGTTTTAACCAATTAATAAATGTTTTAACCAATTAATAAATAAGTAAATTGATAAATAAAAGTATTAATAAAAACATAAAATAAAAATAAAGGATATAATCAATGAATAAATTAAGCAATAGGTAAAAACATTAATAAATAAAATTAAAGCTAGAGTAAAAATAAATTATTTTTATAAATATAAAATCAAAGAATAATAATAATAAAACAAAAAACAAAAGAATAAAAATACCAAAGAAAAAGAAAGGAAAGAACCTTATAAGGAGTGAAGAGATGGAATCCAGCAACTGCTAACCTTCCATCCATCATCCCTATTCAAAGTACAAGGCCTCTTTTCAATCTCTATCGCCTCCCTAAATTTCCGATGATGGAAATGATCAACCCTAGCAAGGACTCTAGCATCTTCCAAACAAATATGATGCTTCGTCTTCTCAGCATGCTCAGCTAGCGCTGAGGACTTGGTTCTACCATGCCTAATATCTGCAGAATGCTCCTGGATCCTCTTATTAATCGATCGACCAGTTTCGCCAATGTAGGGAGTCCCACAAGAGCAAGGGATCAAATAAACACCTTTCATGCTTTTTGGGTCCAACTGGTCCTTAACCGATTTAAGGGAGCTCCGAATGGTGTTTAAAGGCTTAAAAGAAGACAAGATCTTATGCTTCCTTAAAATCCGAGCAATCTTGTCAGTAGTACCTTGAATAAAAGGTAAATGAACTTTACCAATACCACAATCCACCATCATTTTTTGTCTAGGACCTTTGCTTGCATTCATGAAAGCCTTCAAACCCTGATTTCTACTATATCCATTATCTTCGAAGACCTTAAGGAGATGGGCCTTCTCCTCATCTAAATGATCATCATGAGAAATTCTAAGAGCTCTCGTAGCTAAAGTGTTTAGAACCCCAATTTTCTGAGCAGGAAAATGATGAGAACCAGAATGAAGATACTGCTTAGTGTGCGTCTTTTTCCGAAAAACACGGTGCGAAAAAGAGCCATTATTATTTCTAGAGATGAGAACATCAAGGAAAGGAAGGCTCCCCTCATTCTCCGTTTCCATAGTGAACTTGATGGAATCAGATTGATTATTCAAGTGCTGATGAAAAGCCTCTAATTCTTGTTGTCCATGAGACCAATTGATGAAAGTATCATCTACAAACCGCTTCCAAATCTTAGGTTTTAAAGGAGCAGACGCTAAAGCCCTAGATTCAAAATCTTCCATAAAAAGGTTGGCCACTACTGGCGAGAGCGGGGAACCCATGGCGACACCACAAGTTTGCTCATAAAATTCTCCTTCAAAACTAAAAAAGGTAGAGGTGAGGCAAATTTCCACTAAACTAGCAGTATCAGGATCAGTGATACGCCTGATAACTTCCACCGCCTCCATGATAGGAATGTTCGTGTAGAGAGAAACAACATCAAAACTGACCAAAGAGTCATTAGGTTCGCAAACCCAACTTTTTAACTCATGAACAAAAGAAGTCGAATCTTTCACGAAATAATCTGTCTGACCAACAAGAGGCTTTAGCTTGCGGGCTAAATACTTAGCTAGGAGATAAGTGGGCCCACCAATAGTATTAACAATGGGTCTAAGAGGAACACCCTCTTTATGAATCTTGGGGAGCCCATAAATCCTAGGAGTGACAGGATTGCTTTCAATAAGTTTTGAGCTCATAGAACCCACAGTGCAACTCGATTTAATAGCATTGGCAACTATCTTCGAGACTTTATTAAGAGGGTTCTTAGAGAGCTTCTTATAACTCCCACTATTACAAAGATGGTCAAGCATCTTTGCTCTATAATCATCCTTATTCAAGATTACAGTTGCACCACCCTTATCAGCCTTGAGGGCAACAATATCAGGGTTTTGATTAAGGGCTTTAAGAGCCATAAATTCAGCTTTGTTAACATTGCTCCTCGGAGGCTTAGCTTTCCTAAGGGCCACAGCACAATCCTGCCTAATGACATTTTGCAAGCTCTCCGATAAATCTTTAATACCATATTCTATACTACAAATAATATCATCACGAGGAATTTTTCTAGGAGCAAGAGCGAAATTAAGGCCCTTACCTAATAACGAGAAAACAGATGAATCAAAAGAGAACCTAGAGAGATTAACAACTCTTTTATTATCTTTATTACTACTATTATTATTATTGTTAATACTACTAAAGATGTTATTAATATTATTATTACTAATATCAATATTATTGTTATAATTATTATTACCAATATTATTATTATTATTATTGCTATAGTTATTAAAATCACTAATGCTAATATTATTCTTACAAATATTGCTATTATTATTATTAATAATATTACTATCTTTGTTAGTAACGCTATTGATATTAATAATATTACTATTGTTATTAATATTATTATTCTCTTTGCTCATATCCATATTAATATTAAAAATATCATTATTGTTTATATAATTAAAATTAATATCATTTTTATCAATTCGAATATCGTTATCATTAACATTAACTTTATTATTAATATTGTGATTATTAATGGTGTTAAAATTATTACTATTGTTATTAATAGTACTAAAACTATTAATCTTAATATTATTGCTAATAATATCATTGGTGCTGTCAGTTTCAATATTATTCCTAGAAATAATATTATTAAGATTAAATAAATAATTAAATAAATAAAATTATTAATGTATTTATTTATTAATTTATTTAGTTATTGATTAAATCCTTTATTTTTAGTTTTATTTTAATCCTAATTAAAAAATTTTAGTTATTAATGTATTTATTTTGACTTTGATTATTATTTTACTTTTTATTTTATTTGATTTATATTTATTTTTATATTTATATTTATATTTATTTATTTATTTATATTTATTTATTGTTTATTATTTATTATTTATTTCTTTATATTTATATATTTTATTTTTGTTTATATATTTATTTATTATTATTATTATTATTTATTTATTTATTTTTATTTTTTTGGTGTCATTTCAGTTTTTAGGTTTGATTTTATATCATTTTAGTTTTGACTAGCGTTTTTAGGGTTGGGTTTGTTATGTTTTCTGTTTTTATTTCTATTTTTGACCGTTAAATTTGGGTTTTGACCGTTGCTTCTCTCTTTCTGGTATAAATTGGGTTTGTCAGATCAGCCAATCTTCATTATCCTGATGATGAACTACAGTTGGTAGTTCGAAACGCGTCGTTCCTAAAACTCTCATGTGATTATCCGGAAGATTTATATCTAATAAGATAATTAATAACTTAATTTACTTAAATATTAAAATTAAACATTAAGTTTCACCGATAAATATTTTAATGGCAAGCCAAGAAGGGATGATGATTTACCCCACCAAAACTCAATTTCGAAGATATCCATATACCATGAAACAGTGTTCCACAGCTCTAGAAGGGTTAGATGCTCGACAACCTTGCAATCCTTTCCATTCCAGTTACCGATTACTTTAGATAAAAAAAAATCCATTATATTACATTAATATACAATATTATATATAAAAAAAAAAGTTAATTAATGTACAATGCTTCGATAAAAAACATTATTATTTTTAATTAATATAATTTACCAGCTCTACAAAGTGGCTGAAAAGCTACTAATGTATGAGAAATGGCACCATGTGATTTGTAAGCCTCACTTGCCAATAAGAAAGTGCTTTTAGCTGAATACATGTTGTATTCAGCTGAATTATGTTTACCAATAATGGATTTTTTTTATAAAATTTGAGTAGCATATGCAATTATAAATCTTAAAACTAATTGAAAATGGACAGATTTTAATCCCAACAACATAAATACTTTTGCTTTTACAGAATGACGTAAAACATCCATCGTGAAATAAATTATATGTAACGGTTTTTTATTTTTGAGGTTGATAGCGTGTTGAATTGTTTACAATGATTCCATTTATTTTCACTATAATCTACCCTAACCATATGGCATGTTGAAAAGGGATGACTATATGTATGTCTTAGTTGAAAATGGATCAGTTGTAAAGAGATCAATAAGTATAAGCCTGGGCCAAATACGATAAAAAGGATAAAAATGATACCTATGTTGTGCGGTGAAATTTATGAGGCTAAGGAAATGTTTTAAGTATTCAGAAGTAATGATTTTTGAGTGGTGAGGTTCATTTTATAGTTTAGCATGAGATAAGTGTGTAAATATGTTGATGTTTAACTTAGAGTTAATATTTGTTATATATATATATATACTTCTATTTTTGAGTGGTGAGGTTCATTTTATAGTTTAGCATGAGATAAGTGTGTAAATATGTTGATGTTTAACTTAGAGTTAATATTTGTTATATATATATATATATATATATATATTTAGCACTAAAGAGAAGCTATATAAATATTTCATTCTTACTCTTAATTATAAATAAAATATTTAGATGTTTATATAAAAAAAAACATAATTTTATATGAATTTGTAAAGAGATAAAGTAGTTAAAAGTATAAAAAAAACAACTGTATATTTATTATATAAAGGAATTGAAAAAATGTATTCTTTCATAGTTAAAACATTTCAAGCAGTTTCATTATTTTATGCCCAAGTAAATTTTGAAAAGATTAAATATGTTAGGTGCAAACATTTTATTGAAATTTTACACTCTAAAAGAAGTTTTTACCTCACCAGTTGTGATCTCTCTTTGCTCTTGCTAGATGAGTGGTTATGATGGATCTATACTGGTTTATAATTTTGAATGGCCAAATGAATACAATTTCTATATTTCTATGTTTCCGTGTTTTTGTATGTGTTTAATAATTATTTATATTAATTTATTTATTTTACTTGAATTAAAAACTCTGGAAATTTTGGAATACTTTCTTACATTTAGTGGATGGTAAACTATTGGGGTCTCGTTCTAAAACCCATGATAACAATAACTAACAACAATATCAAATAACTTCATGTCTAACTCTAAACCACTTAAATTAACCATTAGAATTCTATTTAATATTTCCTTATAATTAAATTATCAAAAATATGAATTTAATATTTTTATATAATCAAATTATTAAAATATACACCAAGAAAATAATATTAATAATTCATTGAAAAATCAAAATTTCCTTGAGGCTTTCTTTTTTTTAATCAGAAGAAAAATACATGTGTCTCTATAGCTTCATAATGAAACTGATATATAGTCCTGGACCCTGGTGTTATAGCTTCAACTAACAACCATTCAAAACTCTTAGGTAAATATTCATAACCATAAATTAAAAGTACAAGGGTTATCAAAAAAGGGAAACATCATCCATATAATAGATGTGCAATATCAAAGACCATATGAACTTAGTTGACGATGAAATCCCCCTCCTCCAGAGTCATGCCCCTCTCTCTTCCCATGAAATGGATGGAGCTAGGACAAAAGTGCAAGCCTTTCTTCGATAAGGAATCTGAAACATTGTTCCACTATTTATAGATATGAGAGAACAAAATTTCAGCGAAAGTTTCAACTTTGTAATCTAGTCTAGCCAATTGTATAAGAGGCTCTAGAGAGAATAACGTTTCTAGAAGAGATGCGACAATAAATGTTAAAAACAACCACATATATGCCTTTCAATATTCTATCCCAAATAAGTGTATCCCTGCAGGTGTTGGAATTTCTTAACAATTCTGAACACATAGAGGAAAAATAAAAAAAATTCCTCTTCCACAATACAAAGATTAAAAACAAATGCGGACACATAGAGATGCTTTAAAAACTTTCTATTTCATTATCTATTTCATTAAACATAGAAATCTATTACAAACTGAGATTTTGTCTTCAGAACAATGTTCTGGATTTACAAAAAAAATTATATGGCTCCTACATACGCAGCACTGTAAAAACTGCTTCACTATCTCTCTCTCTTTTCTATTCACTGCTACGCACACAGTGCTCTTCTCCGTCTCTGTTTTTGCCTTTGGGCATATTAGAAAATACACAGTCCACTTCAGCGTTCAGGCTCTCTCATTTTTTTACATAACACAATGCACACGGCATATGCGTATATATAAAGTCAACATTACAATATGTATATATATTATAAATATTTCATATTTATAATATATATATTAAAATATATATAACTGAAGTTTAAAACGAACAAATAAAGCATATATGTCACGGCAACTAAAAAAACTAAATCAAAACATTAAAACTTCATAAGTTCCTTCTTCCGTGGGGTCAAAATATTGTGCAAGAGCAAATTTCTCTGCCCCATGGAACTACCTTGAGTGGTTTGGAGGAGTGATGACATCACCTCCTCCGGTGGGTCAATTTCCATGCTTGAAGCTTTTGCTGGGTGCCGCTGGAATGTGAGCTGGAAGAGTTAAGTATGGTTGACAGTAGAGTTATTGCTAGTAGGTGCTGGGTTGAATACTCGGTTGCATGCAAAACAAAAAACTGAAACTTTCTTCTGCTGCTATCCTTTGAATTTCAATCAAAGTAAATTCGTCGTCCTACTTCTGCTTCTGCTTGCGTCCTTCTCCATCAAAGTTTAATTCTTCAGTCCTTCTGCTTTGCATGGCAGTTGGAATTAAATTCCAACAACAGGGTGTTGAGATTTATTTTAATTAAATTTGGAGAAAATCTCATGAAAATGACAACAATAGGATTTGTTGCTAAATTGACTCCATCTAATTCTGATGTGGAGTTATTGCATCCTATTTTGTTGTGATTGAATTTATGATTCAGTTTCTACTCCCAGCTATAAAATGTAAGCCCGTATAGGCAAATGAGCATGATGAGGAATGTGAGGTGAGTGGAAGAGATGTGCAGATGAAAAACTCTATTGTTGTAATTCTCCTTTTGCTGAATGATATTGTCGATGCCTCTCTTTGGTGGATGTAGCCCAGATTGGTTGGGTGAACCACATTAAATCTCTTTGTCTTTATGTTTTTATGCTATGTGTCTATGTGTTTTATTTTAGTTTCCACTGTGTTTTGCTCAACAATTGGTATCAGAGCTGGAGTGAGCAATCAGAGCCGACGTTGGACGAAGATGTTACTTAGGCCGCAGGCTTGCTGAGCGTTTTTTTCCATGACTGTTTTGTGCATAATCATCCGAAGACTCACCTGTTGGCGCATGGGTTTGTTTTAATTTCGGCGATTAGGCTCACTAGTTCCGAAAACTCTGTAAGTGCCGTGAGTTGGTGGCTACATTTTTACATTGTGTAAACAACGTGGAAGGTTGCTGTGTGGAGCCGAGTCGTGGTTGTGTAAGCCGCAGTATAGCTGCTGGACTCGATTTAATGGTAGTTGCTGGATTCGATCCACGATGAATCAGAGGTTGAGCAGCGCTGTGTAGGTATTCACAAAGCCGCTGTGTAAGCCGAATTTTTTGACACGAGCTGTAGTTGTGTCAAGCTCGTGAACTATCAAAGCACCATGAGTGCAGTTTGAAGGATGAAGATCGTGTGGCTGTGAGTTGGATCGGGTCACGAAAATGTTTCCGTTGAGCCGTGAGTTGCTTTCTTGTGAACGATGTTTAAGGCTGCGTTAACGTGTACGATATCCCTTAGTAGCGTTGAACTGGTGGTCGATTGCACATAACGGTGAACCCCAATTTTTTTTTTTTTTAAAATCGATTTTTGTTTTATATGCCATATATTTTAAAATCGATTTATATGTATTCTTTACGAAGTCATTCTAATAAGGTGGCACTTCATTGTTTATAATAATATTTTTTTTTAAATCGATTTGTATGGTAAATCGATATTTTATTAATCAATTTAAATGGGGTTTATAATAATTGTAATATCGATTTTTGTAATATGCCATTATAAGGGCCAGGCAGAATATCCAAACCAGCTAAAATAACATTTCAGGTATCCTAAAAATTATTTGTTGTTGATAAGTGCTGTGAAGATTTCTTTGTGCTGTGTGAGAAGAAAAATTAGGCTATGTCAAAAACACAGAGTGCTCAGTTTGAGATCGAGAAGTTCAATGGGAAAAACAACTTCAAGATCTGGAAAGTTAAGATGCATGATCTACTTGTGAAACAAGGCGTGGCGAAGGTGCTTTTGGGCAAAGCCAAACAACCTTTCGCCATGACAGATGACGAACGGAGTGACATGGATGAAAGAGCACTTAGCGGAATTCGATTGTGTTTGGCGGATGATGTTTTGTTTAACATCGTGTTAGAGAAAACTTCTGTTGGTTTGTGGAAAAATCTTGAAAAGTTTTACATGACAAAATCCTTAACCAATAGGATTCTTCTGAAGAAACAGTTGTACAGCTTGCACATGAAGGAAGGTACGATGATAACTGATCATCTGAATACCTTTAATACTCTCTTGGTGTAGTTAGAAAGTATAGAAGTAAAATTTGAATCAGAAGATAAAGCTGTAACTTTATTATTCTCTTTGCCCGAGTCATGGGATCATTTTGTTACTTCTATAAGTCTTAGTTCATCAGAAACCCTTGAATTTGATGATGTTGTTGGAGCTTTGCTATCTGAAGACACAAGGAAAAGGTCAAATTCAGAAACCTCTACATTAGAAGCAATGATGGTTAGAGGTCATTCTAAAGAAAGATGCTTCAGTAAGCAGAACAACTCGCGGTCAAAATCAAAAGGGAAGAAGAGTAAGGTAAAGTGCTGGTTTTGTGGCAAATTTGGACATTTGAAGAAGGACTGTTGGAAGAGACAACAAACATCCAAAGGAGACTCTTCGACAGAGAAGAAAGAAGCAACCACGACATATACAGTTTCGGCATCCGTTTCAGGTATGAGTGATGAAGTGTTATCAGTTAGTTTGTCTAATCATGATCAACATTGGTTGTTAGATTCTGGTGCGTCAAATCACATGTGCATTCATAGAGAGTGGTTTAAAACTTATAAATCAATCAATGATGGAGTTGTTCACATGGGAAATGATGTCTCATGTAATATTGTGGGAATTGGAAGCATCTAGATTAAAATTTTTGATGGGACAAATAAAATTTTAATTGATGTAAGACACGTGCCTGAACTCAGAAAAAACCTCATTTCACTGGGAGTACTAGACACAAATGGATATAAAACCTTTATTCAAGGTGGAGTAATGAATGTTTATAAAGGAATTTTACTAGTAATGAGAGCAAAGAAGGTTGGAAATATTTTTCAGTTAGAAGGAAGAACAGAGTCAGACCATGCTTCTACAGTATCTGAAAATGAAAGTAATTCTATTCGTCTATGGCATCAAAGTTTGGGCCATATGAGTGAAAGAGGATTAAAGATTTTATCTGATCGTAAGTTACTTCCTAGTTTGAAATCATCTAAGTTAGATTTCTGCAAACATTCTCTATATGGGAAACAAAGAAAACAGAAGTTTAAAATAGGAAAACATACTAGTAAGGGAATCCTTGATTATATCCATTCTGATGTTTGGGGTCCATCTCCTACAACCTCATATGGAGGATCATCATATTTTTTATCTTTTATTGATGATTTCTCTAGAAAAGTGTGGGTCTATATGTTAAAGAAAAATTCTGATGTATTCACAGTTTTCAAGCAGTTTAGAGCATTAGTTGAAAACATCACTGGAAGAACCATTAAATGTTTAAGAAATGACAATGATGGTGAGTTTATTTCAAAGGAATTTGATAATTATTGCAAGGATGCTAGGATCGAAAGACATAAAACTATTGTATATACTCCTCAGCAAAATGGAGTTGCTGAATGCATGAACAAGACTCTCTTAGAGAGATCAAGAAGTATGCTTAGAAACGCCAATTTACAGAAGGAATTGTGGAAATAAGCGATATCTACGGCTTTCTACTTGATAAATCGATCACCATCAACTGCAATAGGATGAAAAATTCCTCAAGAGGTATGGAAAGGTCATCCTTGTGATTATTCTAAACTGAAAGTTTTTGGTTGTGATGCATATGCTCTAATTTTGAAACATCAGCATTCTAAATTAGATCCTAAATCAAAAAGATATATCTTTGTTGGATGTGGTGATGGGACTAAGGGATACAGGTTGTGGGATCCTATTACTCACAAGATCATCATTAACAGAGATGTTAAATTTAATGAATCTTCACTTGATAATCCAGATGTAGATGATAAATTGAAATAGGATAATGTACCTAATTTTCAACACATTCAGTTCGAAACCAGTTCAAATGCTGATGATAGTGTAGATCATGAACAAGTTTCAGATGCAGATCATGAACATGTTTTAGATGCAGATCATGAATAAGTTCCTATAGATAATAATCAGCAAATTGTGGAAGAACCAGAAACATCTTTAAGGAGGTCCACGAGAATCAGATGTCCTCCTAAAAGGTATGATGATTATGTTACTTCAGTTGCTTTAACCGCTAATGATGATGAACCTTTGTGCTATCAGGAAGCTGTAGAAGGTTCTGACAGTGATAAGTGGAAAGAAGATATGAAGGACAAGATGAAGGCATTAGATAAGAATTCCACATGGGATCTGGTGGAACTTCCTAAAGACAGAAAAACCGTGGGATGTAAATGGGTTTACAAATTGAAAAGGGGTGTTGATGATAAAGACAGGTACAAATAAAGGTTGGTCGCAAAAGGTTTTTCTCAGAAAGCAGGCAATAAATTTCATGAGATATTTTCACCAGTTGTAAAAATTGTTTCAATTCGGATTGTGTTAGCATTAGTTGCTTTACTTGATTTAGAATTACAGCAACTAGATGTTAAAACTACATTTTTACATGGAGATTTAGATGAGGATATTTATATGGAACAACTGGAAGGGTTTGTTCAAAATCGCAACAAGAAATTTGTCTGCAGGCTCAAGAAATCATTGTATGGTCTGAAGCAGTATCCTCGACAATGGTACAAGAAATTTGATTCTTTCATGATGAGTCAAAATTATATAAGTGAATATGATCATATTTTTTACTTTAATAAATTTAATAATGGCATGTTCATTATCTTAGTGTTATATGTTGATGATATGCTTTTAGCAAGAAAAATCATAACAAAGATCAACAGGTTAAAGGCTCAGATGGCTAGGACGTTTGATATGAAAGATCTAGGAGCAGCAAGATAGATTTTGGGCATGGAGATTTTCAAAGACAGGTGTTAGTATGAATCTTTCGTCATAAAATATCACTTTAGCTACGCATAACAAATAGCCCTAACATCGATTATGGTTTCCAAACATCTTTAAATATGCAATTAGACGATCCAAATAATGCTGCACAAATCCAGATCTAAGCATAAAAGACATTGGGCGTAATCAATATAATATGGCTCCATGCATCCAATGACAAGACAAGAACAACGTGTTTAAAAGAATGGTTTATATTATATTAAAGAATGGGGCACCCGAGGAAAACATGAAAGGTGTTTTCCGGTTCTCCTCAATGGGATGGGTTCTTGAAAGTCCTCAGTGTTTCAGATCTAAAATTCCTCTCTCTTATTGATGTGGAAAACCCAGACAAACAGAGAACTCAATGGGAGCTCACAAAGCAAAAATGGAAAATGGTGACCAAGAGTAGATCCAGACTGATCTAATGCAATGGAGGTGACTAATGAATCGGGAAAACCCTCCTATTTATAAAAAAATATTAGGGTTATCTAGAACTTGTTGCATGAATAAAATATTATTAATCAGATTCTAGAACCACCCTTTAGGAATATTTTATTATATTTGTTGGAGGTAAAAGGTCTTTTGACTTGGGTCAATTCCTTTATTTATAAAAAATAAATAAATAAATGATTTATTTATTATTTTAGGGAGAAGGTGGGAATATAATTAAATAAATAATGATTTATTTAATTATTTAAAAATGATTTAGTCAAATTTAACTAGGAATATTATTAAATAATGATTTAAATAACTTATTCCTAGGAAATAATCAAATAAATAATGATTTATTTAATTAATTTCCTTGTTTTGGGTTAAATATGACCTGGAAATATAGACAAATGTTATTTTTCATGGTGAAAGCAATTTTACTTATGGTAAAATTGGTCTTACATGGTGTACTTGGGTTCATCTAATGATAATGGGTTAGATGACCAAAAAAATGGTGTAACAGATTGCCCCCCAACGTACGAGTGTTAGGAGCAAATCGTATGACCGAAGTAAGTTGTAAGAACTCAATCACTAGGAATCAAGAGGGAAGTGAGAAAGAGAAATGTAAGGTAGTCTAATGTGCTAAAGGACTAGACTCGGAGGAGACGAGACTTACAGGTGCAACAAGTCTCTAGGTGATGAAGTGGTATCAGTGTTAATGGTGGCGGGGGAGGCATACCTATGCCCGCCGAGACAATAGTACAAAGAATAAGGCGCCCGGAAACCACGGAACGTAATAAGGAAGCATGTGCTGGCCTAAACATGAGCCAGATAAATAAAATGATGAATCCCACATACATGCGATGCCTGGAATAACCTTCAGGACTTATACAAGAATATTTTAGTACATGAGATACAAATACACCCAAATTCCCCCTACACATGGGGAAGGGCTTGCAAAATCTGACTGATACATGCAAATCGAAGAGGCGTTGCAAGCGGTTGAGGCCGATATCATCAAATGAGAGGAGTTGCATCAAGGGCAGAAATGAAGAAGTCATCCGGGCATGTGGGGGGCTACCTGCAGGGCCACCCCCTCATGAGGGTTGAGACATCTCACACACGCCCGGGAATCACCAATAGCTGCTGCTACATCATTGGACCATCAAGTGTATAGATCACGATCATGCTGAAAGGAGCTCGAACCAAGGTACACCGCTCTCTAGACTTGGCTTCTAGAGTAAATGAGTTGATGTCGACAAAAGGAGGTCCGCCATACGTGAGGTGATGAGGGATCCCCAACTAAGGCACGAGAGAATATAGTAGAGTGACAAACAGGCGGACACTAATGATGATAATGGAATGGGGAAAGGTCCAAAGGGGACCATAAAAACATGAGTATAATACGGTATCTCATGACAAAAATCAACACAAACACAGACAAGTAAGGAGGCAAAGTGGTGCCCCAAGTACAAGTGTTGTAAGTGAAGAAATTCGATTTTGAGGAGAGGTGAAAAGAACCTTCGTGGAAAAAAATGTGTCCTGGTGAAGTATCAAGGTACTAAAAACTAAGAGGTATCCAAAGCTCATGAACAGGCCAGGTCACACTTTTTTGGGGTCTATTCTATGACCTGGGTAGCAGGTACTGGGCAGAAAACTGCGACCTGTCCCAGGAAATTACCTGAAAAGTGCGAACTATTAGAGAAAGGGGGTTTCAGTGCTGTTTGTGGCTGAGATCTGGGATTTGTATGGTTGAGGGGCATAGGTGCCCCCAAGCATGTGGTGGTCATGCCAAAATGTATTTAGAAAAAGGGGAATCTAAACACATTTTAATGATATGGTGTGCCATTTGTTTTCGTTATGGTTATGCAGTTTGAGAAAGGAAATGGAGGATTACCAATCTCTTTTAGTACTGCATATATGAATCAAATGGACTTTAATTTGCTGGGTTGGCATACCCGGTGTCACTATCCCAAAAAGAGGATTTGGAGATAATGAACTGATGCTCTCTTAGAAAACCTATAGGTTGGTCAACAACGATGTCTAAAAGACTGGGTTGCTGATGTAAGATGAAGGAACGATAAGGGGTATCATCCCTTGAAGAGATATGGGACTCTAGAGGTTCTTCTAAATGTGGAAGAATAATGGTACTAGAGTCGACATGACCAGATACACTAGGAGAGTTGTGGAGAATTGCTTCTCCTGGTCTCGCAAATATGGGTGCCCCCTTACCCAAACATTGTGTTGCAATGTAATGGCCACAAGGTATATGTGGTTCGAATGCATGGTTTCGATGTAAGGGGGAAGAGAGAAAGTCAGGGGAGATGATTCCTTCCATAATGTCATCATCGTGATAGAAGATGGGGTGACTGGTGGAAGAAAGACCACCTGACGTGGCCAAGCTACCAGATTCATCATTATGAGAAGAGGGGTTCACATGCACATCGTCACAAGGGGCGACAGAAGAGTAAGTAGATAAAGGATCTACTGATGTTGAGCCCAAGGTGATCGCTGAAGGAGGGTCAAGTGAAACAACAAGGGAGGATTCAGAGGGAATGTTCCCCGAGGGTCTCATGAATGATGATAGGTAGAAAATAGTGGACGAAGGCTCCTTCATCTTGAAATCAGGAGGGGGAATGTCAATGGGAGAAGTCATGTCTGGTAGGTCTGCTGAAGCAAAACACGAAAATAGGGGAGAAGTGGACTTGTTGCGCTTGGCCTCGAATTGGCGGACCATGGCTAGAGAGGTGCGGAAGTCCTTGAGGCGGGAACAAAGGTGGGTGTAATGGCCATGGTGATCACACAAAGCACAGGGGTGGTTGGTGTGAATAGTCTTAGGGTTCTTGGCCGCGGTCGTGGAAGAAACAAAGGCTTCCAAGACCGGGGACTTAGGGAACGCGACATTAACCATGGGTTTGATAGAGGGCAGTACAGGAAAAGTATGGGTGGCATGACCGACAACATCACACAAAGCACACTGGATGGTATGTTTTGGAGGTCGAGGAGGGGCAGGGTTTTTTGGGGTAGATTTTTCCTTTGATGCCCCCCTTCGAGCTTTACCATTCTTACCCGAAGCGATGGCAACGGGAGGTGGTTCCTGTTGAGGTGGCAGTTGAAACGGGGTGAAAGCAAGATAAGGTTTGGGTTGACCAGGCAGGGTAGTGGTTGGAGGGTCAAGGTACCTTACGGGTATACCCAAGGTCAAGTTAGGGAGGGAGAGGGTGGCCAAGATAGGGACTGAATAAACGCCAGGAGGGGGAGCAAGGAAAGGTATCTAACCAGAGGGGAAATGGCCAGGTGGGACGACTTCTAAATGGCTAAGGATTGGGGGAACCGGTCCAGGAGGGTAAAGATGCTCATGAGTACTAGCTGGATGGGAAGGTCCAGGCGAAAGAAGTTCGGAAAGCTGAGGCGAAGGGCTAGGAGCAGATTGCTGCAGGCGAGGTTGAGGTTGCTGACTAGCCGAAGCGGGCTGTTTAAGGTCAGCCCGTGGTGATTGCATCATGCAAACATTCGCTAAGCTGGGATCAGAGACAGGAGGAGGAGGAAGACCAAGGAAGGTTCCAAGCAAGGAGGAGTCTTTGTAGACGCCGGGGGAAACACTGGTCAAAGAATCAACGGTTTGTTTATTAGTTATAGAAGAGAGGGTTGACTCAGGGGAGGTCTGAGATTTTGGCTCATGATACGTCAACTGGTTGATGGTGACTATCTTTCCATTGTGAGGGAAAAACATCTTGTGGTGGACCACGGATGGGACAGCAGACATGGCATAGGTGTAGCTACGCCCCAAAAGAATGTTATAATCAATAGGGGTGTCGATCACTTCAACGTCAACGCAGACGGTCTTGCCCGCAAGAGTGATGGGACAATTATGGAAAAGACCAATGGGCAAGGAGGCATGGCCATCCCACGCTCAAAGAGTGATCGTGGAAGGGGCCAACTTAGGAGATCCGAGTTGTTTCCAAACCGAAGAAGACATCACATAGGTGGAAGCCCCCTCATCAATGATGCACCAGGAAATGTTATCATTTCGGATTTTGACTGAGATTTGGAAAGCTATGGAAGCAGGAAGAGGAGGAGACTCTGACTGATGGGCATCGAAAATAATCAATTGGTCATCTGCTGGATCTACAGTGTCCAGGGCAGATAGTAGAGATTTTCTTTGGGAGGGGCACGACTGGAGGAGTTCCAGCATTGAAATGTAAATAGAATATTGGGCAAGCTCATCTACTACGCTAAATGAATGGGAAGCTCGGTCAGAAGCAGCATTTCGGCGTAATGGTCCCTTGGGAATCTTGATATGATCCTCGGCTTTGGATGGAGGGATATGCAAGGGACCATAAGTTGTCGAAAGAGGCTCTGTAAAACCTGAAGAAGGTAACTCGGGGACAGATGGAGCAGGAGGTTGGGGGTACGGATGGGACTCAGTGTGAAGGTTAAGGTCGGTGGTTATAGGTTGGTCAGAGTTCATCATGAGGATCTAGTAATCAGAGGTACCAGATGTAGGAGGTTGAGTGGTTATCGGTCCGTGAGGTGGTTGGGTAGCCATGAAGCTTTGTTGCGGGAAAGGATTGGTCGCGCTCTGTTGTGCATACACCTGCCCCTAAGGGGGTGGTGGCTGCTGTTGCGGGGGTTGAGAAGACAAGGGAGGCAGGGGTGCTAATGTTGGAGGAGTTGGAGCACTAGGCTGTGGATATGGATGATAATGAGGTTGGGTAACAGTGTGGTAAACAGGGGGTTGGACAGAAAGAGGAGGCATGCCGGATCCTGGATGCGCGCTACCGGGAGGGGGAGGAGTATAGGAAGTGGTGCCCCCTCCCCCAGGAAAACCATAGCTCATGGGAGGTTGAGCGGATCGATTGGAGATAGCTCCAAAGATACTGTCGGCAGCAGGAGGTGCCCCCGATGCATGGGCATTACCGGGTCTGGGGAGATCAGGTAGAATAGTATAAAAATAACCCATCTGAGCATAGATCAGGTCATATTTTAACACCATTTGGAGGGCAGCTTCTTCGGTTTGAGGAAAATGCGATGCGACATCTTTCCCGATAGGGGGCAAGAGAGATCTAAGGATCCAATCCATGTAGATTGGCGGGTCGCAGAAGATTGACGGAAAGAAGTCAAAAGTTCGATACCAGTGTCATAATGAAGGGGAAGCTGGAAGTAAGATAAAAATGCCCTGGCAAGAGTCACAAAGGTGGTATGAGAGGAAGTGGGCTGATCAACATACCACTTAGAAGCTTCGCCTGTAAGCATTCGTTGGAACAATCTAAGACGAATGGAATCATCAATAATGGAATGGGATGAACACCACATGTGGAAAGATCGGATATGGTTGGAGGGATCTTCTCCAGCAAGGCCTTCAAACTTGGGAATGTCAGAGGGGAGCTTGGTTGGCATAGCAAGCCAACTAACATCGTGGCGGATAGGATCATTGATCAACTGATTGAAATCGGGGAGACTGAGGCCTGCCATGAAGGGGAATAAGGGAGCAGTTGAGGTTATTCCTGTGGCAGTTCCACTAGTAACAGTCCCAGCATTAGGGCCGGGGTTGCCACTAGCGTTAGGCCCTGGACCAGACATGGTGAAGGTAATAGGGGGAGAACTAGAAGTAGGGGGAGAAACCAAAGAATCAAAAGATGAGGGAGAGTGTGGACTCGGGGGAGGACTAACTCGACGATGATGGGAAGGAGCAAGTCAACCAACCGGAAACTGAGGGTGAAGGCTAAGAAGTCTCTTGGATAAACGCCTTGGAGGCACAATGATGACGGGAAGAAGAAAAACCGACAAAGGCAGGGCAGTGCAAGATCAAGTGAGGTCAATGTCGAAACAAGGGCAGAGAGGTGCAGTGTCAATTGATTTTAAATTCTTTGCCAGGCGGTGTTAACCAAGCTCTTCTTCGCTTAGGGTCAATGTGTGGCGTGCGTTAATTTTAATTGTTTAAACCCAGATGTATTGAGATTAAAAGAAAAAGTGTGCTGCGTAATTGAAAAATAAATCTGCAGTAAATAAGACTGAAAGAACATAAAATTAACAGCTAACAATGCATCAATCTAACCCAAGAAGGCGGGTCTCTCAAAACTAGTCTATAAGAGGGAAAAATCTAATCAAAGCACGCTAAAAAGAGGCCAATAGATCTAAGGTCGGGAGGGACGGGGATCTAAAGGAGAAATCTGCTGAAAAGAGGTGTAGATAACAACAAAGAGGCAGAGGCAAGGTTGCTGCTAGAAAGGAGGGGATCAGCTAAAGGTAGAAGGGACAAGGAAGTGGCCCTAAAAATGAACCCAAACAAAACTATATGAGGTGTTTTGAAAGGGAGAAGAGCTGATCTGTAGGGATCTGAAAAGGAGGTATCAGATCGGAAAGAAAAAAGGTTGAAACTTTGGAAATTCAGACTGAAACAGAGAAAACTCTCCCACAAAAAGTGGAGGGTGTTGAAGCCCTAGGGGGCTAGATGCCCACTTAGTTGAGTAAAACGGAGCAAGAATAGGTCTAAACGGGCAAAGACAGAGGTCAGACAACCCTGACAGAGGTTCAGACAAAACCCAGAAAAATTTCAGAAAAATTCTAGAAAAAAGTTCAGGTCGTAGTTTTTGACCTGTTTTTCGCTCAGGTCGTAGTTTTTGGGCTGTTTTCTGTGCCCTGAAGCTTTAGAATGTAGTTTTTGGCCCAAAAAGTGCGACCTGCACTTCCGACACTCTCGGCAGCAGATTTAGAAAAAAATTGTCGTCTCAGCGGCAGCTGATGTCTATCACCTGCGCAATAGGGCTAGAAACACATGAAAGTTAAAAATTTTAATGTTTGAGGGTTTTAGAGGTGAAAGGCACCATAAAAATAGGAAAACAAAAAATTGGAGAGAAACCTTAGGGTCTGAAACAATTGGATATGCAGGAATATATAAAACGACAGCGATCGCAAAAGAAAACCCGTGTGGAGTCGCCAATTGTTAGTATGAATCTTTCGTTGTAAAAGATCACTTTAGCTCTTCATAACAAATAGCCCTAACATCGATTATGGATGCCAAACATCTTTAAATCTGCAATTAGATGATCCAAATAATGCTGCAAAAATCTAGATCTAAGCATAAAAGACATTAAGCAGATAAAATATAATATGGCTCCATGCATCCAATAGACAAGACAAGAACAATGTGTTTAAAATAATGGTTTATATTATATTAAAGAATGGGGCACCTGAGAGGAAAAAAAGAAAGGTGTTTTCGGGTTCTCCTCAATGAGATGGGTTCTTGAAAGTCCTCAGCGTTTCAGATCTAAAATTCCTCTCTTATTGTGGTAGGAAACCCTAACAAACATAGAACTCAATGGGAGCTCACAAAGCAAAAATGGAAAATGGTGACCAAGAATAGATCCAGTGTGATCTAATACAATGAAGGTGACTAATGAATGGGGAGAACCCTCCTATTTATAACAAAATATTAGGGTTATCTAGAACTTGTTGCATGAATAAAATATTATTAATCAAATTCTAAAACCACCCTTTAGGAATATTTTATTATATTTGTTGGAGAGAAAAGGTCTTTTGACTTGGGTCAATTCCTTTATTTATAAACAATAAATAAATAAATGATTTATTTATTATTTTAGGGAGATGGTGGGAATATAATTAAATAAATAATAATTTATTTAACTATTTAAAAATGATTTAGTCAAATTTAACTAGGAATATTATTAAATAATGATTTAAATAACTTATTCCTAGGAAATAATCAAATAAATAATGATTTATTTAATTAATTTCCTTGTTTTGGGTTAAATATGAACAGGAAATATAGAAAAATGTTATTTTTCATGGTGAAAGAAATTTTACTTAGGGTAAAATTGGTCTTACATGGTGTACTTGGGTTCATCTAATGATAATGGGTTAGATGACCAAAAAAATGGTGTAACAACAGGAGCAATGGTAAGCTGTGGCTATCACAAAAGAAGTATATTGAGAAAATACTCTTGAGGTTTGGTATGAACAATGTGAAGCTTGTTTCAGTCCCTTTAGCTTCCCATTTTAAGTTTTCTTCAAGTTTATGTCCTAACAAAAATGAAGAAAATGAATATATGTCTCGAATTCCATATGCCCATGTAGTAGGTTGTTTGATGTATGCGATGGTTTGTACATGACCAGATATTTCACATGCAGTTGGGGTTGTCAGTAGGTATATGGAAAATCCAGGAAAAGAACACTGGTCAACAGTGAAATGGGTGCTTCGATATCTGAGAGGCACAAGTGATTATTATATCACTTATAACAGAAGCAGTGAATTTGTTGTGGATATGTTGATTCTGATTTTGCAGGTGATTTGGATAAGAGAAGGTCAAATTCAGGATATGTCTTTACTCTTGCAGGTGGAGCTATAAGCTAGATGTCAAAGCTACAAAACATTGTTGCTTTATCCACTACAGAAGCAGAATACATAGCTGCTTCACATGCTTGCAAAGAAGCGGTTTGGTTGAAAGGTTTGTTTGGTGAGTTTGGTAGGTTGCAGGACAACATCAAGTTATTTTGTGATAGTCAAAGTGCAATTCATTTGGCTAAAAATCCAGCCTATCATAGTAAATCAAAGCACATACCTATCAAGTACCATTTTGTAAGACAGGTTATCACTAAACGAGGAGTCTGTCTTGAAAAGGTGCATACAAAAGAAAACTGTGCAGACATGTTCACAAAACCAGTTTTGTTAGAGAAGCTACGATGGTGTCTGGATTCTCTTGGCTTGCAGAAAAGATAAAAATAATAATGGACTAGGGTATCAGGCTAATTGTTGTCAAGGTGGAGATTGTTGAGATTTCTTTTAATTAAATTTGGAGAAAATCTCATGAAAATGACAACAATAGGATTTGTTGCTAAATTTACTCCATCTAATTCTAATGTGGAGTTATTGCATCCTATTTTGTTGTGATTGAATTTATGATTCAGTGTCTACTCCCAGCTATAAAATGTAAGCCCGTAGAAGCAATTGAGCGTGATGAGCAATGTGAGGTAAGTGGAAGAGATGTGCAGATGAAAAACTTTGCTGTTGTAATTCTCCTTTTGCTGAATGAGATTGTTGATGCCTCTCTTTGGTGGACGTAGCCCAAATTGGTTGGGTGAACCACGTTAAATCTCAGTGTCTTTATGTTTTTCTGTTGTGCATCTGTGTGTTTTTATTTTAGTTTCTGTTGTGTTTTTCTCAACACAGGGAATATTTATTAACCCATCCAGGAGTCCATTTCAGTCCCAGATACACCAAGATCACTAGCCTTTTTCAAAATGGGATAAGGCAATGAATCCAATCTAAAACTACAGACCTAATCAAGAAAAAACTAACACTTTGTGTGAATAATATCAATAACCTCAAAGGGTAAGTGCACCAAATAACCAACCCACTGAATCCTATATTCAATACAAAGTAGTATCATGCTTCCATTACCAAAGGAGCAACTGAGATTTTCCACGAACCATCCCCTGACCTTATTGAATTTGTACCAAATTTATGACCCTTTATTCCCACCAAAACCATCCAACCTGAACCTTGCCACCCTAGACCTTTGTTTTAGATATTTATCCTTCATAATGTCCTACCAAATCCCACAACAAAAACAAGCTCTCCACAGACACATGACATGATCCAACAAACATTCTCCCTCGACAAACCAATCTTGAAAAGGATCATTCTCAGAAATGACTAGTCCACGCAATCATATGCTTTATGAAGATCCAAGTTGATAACCAGAGCGTGTTTTTTCCTAGTATGTATAGAATGGATTCTAATGCATTCCTGTGAAATGGAAATTGCATCATGTATTTGTCACTTGGGAAAAAATCCAAATTGTTCCAGAGAAATATGTGAAGACAAAATGCCCAGAATTCGGTGGGTGTTGATTTCCGAGATAAATTTGTATGTAATATTATAAAGAGAGATTGATTAGAAATCCAAAAAAATAGTAAGATGAAATGTCTTGGAAATAAGAGCAATGAAAGTGGAGTTTATGAGCCCCAATAGTGAACCAGACATGTGGATTCTTCCACCATATTGAAGAGTTCCAATCCCATGATGTCAAACAAATGCAAAAATAGTTCTACAGTCCATCCTTAACAAAGGATTTAAGCACCACTAGGATCTCCTCAGATGTAACCATTGGACTAATTAATTTCTTCATTCGAGTTGGCTGAGAACATATTCGGAAAAAAATCAACCCCCATAAAAGGTCATCAACCTCGACACCAAGTTTCCTGGAAAACAAATTCTCAAAGCAAAAAAAAACCTCTATATTTCCCCTGAACTATATACACTCCCCCCAGAGGCAGCAAACGTCTCCCAAATAGAATTTTTATTTCTCCTGTGGGATGAAAAGTGTTGAAAAAAATGGGTATTCCGATCCCACACCTTCATCCAAATAACGCTGGTTTTTAAGATATTCCTTATAGCACTGGTTTTTAAGATATTCCTTTTCTTTTGTTCCGGATCATGAACATTTATTATTTGTTCCAATATCCTCCAAAAGTCCGTAGGCAATGAAAAAAAATCCCGAAAACATATATTTAAAATGCCGTAAACAATGAAAAAATATCCCGAAGTAAGCACCACCTCTCAATCACAACAACCAGCGACCATAGAAGCACATCAGACAATCAAATACACCAAATTTCACAGAAAATAAAAAAAATTGTATAACCCTTTTATACAGGCACTTTACTGCCAAAATGCCCAAAGTAGAATGTGTAATTCCCCCAAACACAAGCAGCCGAACACACCAGGATTACCCAAGTTGTTTTTTTATAAAATTACGCACAACACCAACAACATCTAAGCTAACATCGGTTACAACTTAACCAACAATATCCACATAGCTATTTTAAATTTACCACTACTGTACTTATGGCCCATAGGTCCAGATTGAAATAGTTTTGAATCACCCTTAGTAGAGGGGCACCACCTAGACAGAGCCCACTTCTTATTCTAGTTGATCACCAACTCCTCGTTCAATGATACCAAGTGAGGAGCATTCCTTAAAACCTCACTCATAATGTCACCAACAAAATGTTCACCACCCAGTCAGAGCCCATTTCATCTTCCGGATGGCAAACAAGTTTGTCAGTTCTTTTTACAAGACTTGGTAGTGTCTCTAATGTTGTTGAGAACCATATGGACAATGAGAAAGAGATCAAATGAAATATTAAGACATCAAAGTTGAAGGATCACACCCCTAGTTACCAGAAACGGAACGGAAGCATTCGTTTCTTGAAAAAAACGGCAAGAAAACGGAACGGTACGGAAAACGCCGTTCTGTACGGCCGTTTTCGTTTTTCAAGACATAAAACCAGTTTTTCAGAAACAAATGGTTTTTTGTAACGATTTTCTCAGAAATGGAATGGTTTTTTTAACGGTTTTGTAATGTTTTTTTAACGGTTTTTTTTTAATGTTGGTCTCTTTCCAATTTGACATTGAGTGAACCGAATCATTAAAATGCCAAAAGTTGGTTTTTATGGGATAACTTTCAGAGATGATTTCATGGTTGGCGTAGTTTAATTTTTCATTAACAATTTGGGGGGATTTGGGTTTTTTAAAGTGGATTTAGTGTATAATTTTATATAATTTATAACATTTAAAAATTATTTTTTATATAAAATTATAAATTTAAATGAAGAGGGTTACATTATATATTTTTATAAATTAGTATTTAAATAATTTAATGAATAGTTTAGTATTTACTTCAATTTACTATTATAATTGATTAATGGTAAAGTTTTGAAATTTTAATGATAATTTTTTTTAGGTTGTCTTCAAACATTAGTTGTAGTATTTATGGTTCTGCATCCTTTCACTTTTTCTATGGAAAATGCCAATGGAGGGAGCCACACTCCTTCCTATATCAAGACAGTTGTAGGTAGTAGTAGTTCTAAACAACTCTGTAATTTCGGCTCTATTTTCAATGGAGATCAATTCAATCTTCACCATCCTATTCCCCAACTAGGGAAACTACAAACTAGTAGCAGCTTGCCAAATACCAAATTTGAGGTCAGATCAAGTCACATCGAGTATATATACAGTATAAGTATATGTGAGATCATGTACTCATTCCAAAATTTTTATGGATATAAACTTCAAAAAAATCCCACTCTCACTAGGTCCAAATCAAGTGGAAATGGAATGGCCAAATCAAGTTTGAATTCAGTGCCAAAGTTTCTTCACTATTGTATGTCCTTGTAGCATCAAACATGAGTATTTGAGAATGACCCATGTGAACAACACAAACTTTTCATGTCATGATGAATGTTCGAGAATGACCCATGTGAGCAACGAAAGCCATGAGCAACTGCGTATAAACCATAGTATTGGAGAATACTGATGATATGTGCTTTGTTTTATGTTTTTCACATTTTTTTGTTTTTTCTCTCTCCTCGTTTCTTGAATGTGCGAAACCTAAAAACTACGTTTCTCGTCCCGTTGTCGTTTCTCGTTTCGTTTCCGTTTCTCGTTTCTGGTAACATAGATCACACCCACCAAAAGATCCTCCTACTCCCCATAGTTCTCTGAGAGTTTTCCCAAGTTTTCCCATCAGACCCAAGCGATGTTTGTCTTCCTCTTGCAATGTTGGTGCAACCTTCCATGAGGCCTTAAATTAACACTCATAATATTTGACTTTCAAAATCAAGAAATTCAAGCTCATAGTTTACGCTTCTGGAATTGGACATAATTTATTTCAAATATTTTTTTTTGCAAATTACTACTTTCAAAGAGGTTTTCAACGATGAGAACCCATATTGTGCAAATTCATGGATGGAGTTTAGTAATAGCTATTTATCCAGCCACATACTATTTTTTGATGTTAACATTTGACACTACTTATTTTCTTAAGTTTGATACCATTTATTTCCTTAAAGTTGTGGTTTCAAGGATTAAAACTATGATTTATGATTTCAAATACAATCTTTAAATACTTTTCAATTTAGTTTTTTTTTTAAATAAGAAAAAACGAAGCTTTCACTCATGAAAATGAGAAAGTTACATACACCATGTTTAAGTTATTATTAATCTTTTATCCATGAAACTTTCCAAAACCTATTACATATTAAATCCTCTCCAAAGAATAGCTTTCAAAGAATCTATACAAAAATGATTATCAGTTCTTAATACAGAACTTCATAAAAATTATAGAGAAACACAATAGATATAACCATTTCCTGCTCTCATTACATTGCCTTTAACCAAGATTGTCTTGTAATCATTCTCCTCTTATGAGAACACCTGTATTCTGATCTTGATCTTATTCAGAAATTGTACAATGCTATAAAAAAACTCCCTCCGAAGGAGGTATTTCCTTATCCACTTGGAAGAAAGGGTTACCTTTCCTTGTGACTTATACATCCATATTTTTGTTATCTTCTGAAAAACCTCAACGAAAAAAGATATAGTTGACCTTGATTCTTATATGATTTTCAAAAAAGAGAAAAATGAAACATACCTAAAGGGACCTCCAACCCCTCTTAGAAAGGAGGTCAGTTGTCATGTTTCGTTCTATATAAACATGTTCGAAGTTGATGTTTTGAAAAAGTTGGGTCAACTCTTTGATCTACGCCATCCAATTAGATAAAATGGGAGGTTTTAACTTATTGTGCTCTCTAACCCAGTCTATGACCCCCTTAACGTCTCCAAATATTTGTAGACCTGTAAGTCCAATCCAATTTGTTGCTTTTAATAGCCCCCATAATGCTATCACCTCTGCTCGATTTTTTTTCCCCTCACCTTCTCTCCACCAAAAGTGATAGTAGGATCCAGGATTTAGTACCAGGAAAACCCCACAACCACATTTCATATGCCTACTGGCCCCATAAAAAAAAAAAAAAACTGGAAAGTACCCCCAAATGTCTCTACACCTTACCTTTCTTATTCTTATCTTCTCTCTTATCAGCCCCTTTTAATTGAAATAATTGACAACTTTTAGAATGAATGCTCTCACACAATCCATCTTATCTAGAAAAATGGCAGAATTTATAGCTTTCCAAATAGACTAGATAATCTAAATCAGCAAGAATCGATAGGATTTATGGTTCTTATACAAGGTCTTTAAAAAATATGCCACAAAAATATCCAAGGAACTTTTCTTGATCTTGAAAATATATGTAACGCCTTCACATACCAACTTCGAGAAAGGGCAGTGTAGAAAAAAGTGTGTCCCATCTTCCTGATCACCTTGACAAAGAACGCACATGCTAGGTCCCTTGAAGCCCCTCTTTTGGAAGTTGTTCTGGGTCAGTACTCAGTCATGAAGGACCAACCAGCCAAAAAAATTAATTTTGTTCAAGATATTCCCCCTCCAGGTTACTCGAAACCACACATATTATTCATATTTTGCTCTAATGAAAGGCATGTGTCTGTAAATACCTTTGACCTATGGATAGTATTTTTTAATTGTCCCTCCCCATGTACTTATATCCTGCCCTGGTTGTAAACCGAAACCCACCTCTCAACTGAAACATATATTTTTCCCACTCCTTGGCAATGCCACCCTGTAGTCCTATTTCCTCCGTCCATCTTTTAAAAAAATGAAAATTATCTTGATCAATGTAGCATTGTTGTAGGGATAAAATACCCCTGCTGTGTAGAAATTATATTAGTTGAGTGGATAGAGAATGTTGCCCCGACCTTCCTAGCATTGTGTCCACACCAACAATGATTAAATATCCATCATTAACTTCCAACCTAGAGAAAGACATCAACAAAATCATAAGTTTAATTATAGATTTCCATATGGATGAGGAGATAGAGATAGTTCTTACAACCTCCCACCCTCCTATCCAATCCTCCACGCCCTTCCCAGCCATGTATTTGTACCTAATGACATCGTGCCATATTCCCTACCCTTTTATTTCCATCTACATATTTTTTATAACTAGAGATTTATTGATTTTTTCCAAATCCATTATACCCAACTCCTTCCTTCAATCGACTGAGAAATAGTATACCAACTTGCTAAGTGAAATTTATCCCCCAACTTGCACTCCGACCATAAAAACATTGCCATAATGGACTTAATCCTATGAGTGATCACCCCAAGAAGAATGTACAATTGCATCTAGTAAACATTGATATGTTGTAACACTAAATTAATCAAAGTCAGCCTCTCTCCCAACAAAAGACTTATGTGCATCCAACCAACCAAATTTTTATCCAGTTTAGTCACCAATCAAATTTAGTCCCCAATTCCAGATTTCGAAGGTTTGAGGTGGAAGCCCAAGTAATTTATACCCAACTCAATATTATGAATCTTGACATGAAGTAGAAGAACTATCCAAGTAATAACATAGTCCTCCTCCCCAAAAAATAGTAGTACTCATTTGACTTTGCTCATCAAAAGGCTCGAAGCCTTCAAGAACTCCTCGAACGCCTGAGAAATGTATTTTCATTCCCTCTCTGACTTATGATCACCAAAGACAAGATCATCCACAGAGCTTACATGAGTCACCGCTACATTTCTTGTCAACTTCGATCCCTTTATAAGCCCCAATTTCCTCAAATATTTAATCCTCAGACTTAGACAGTCTATGACCATTAAAAAAAGTAATTGATCAGAGGCTCAGTATATAAGCTTAAAAAATAAAGTGCTCAGAATTTATTGGAAACTAAATGATAGCGACCATCTTGTCGCCAGGAATTCAACGCAATTCATTTCATTGAAAACCGACTATGGATGAAGAAGTTATAGCCTTCTAAGCGTCATTCAAAACAGGCAATTTTAAAAAAAAATTGTAGAACAGTGACAGGTTGATGACATGGAAGCCCAGTTAGCATGCAGGGAATATTCTTTAGTTTTTTCCCAGTGGCACTATGACAAGTGTCACAACAGGATTCACCAATTTGGGGTTCGAGAAATTGAAATTTCCCAATGTCCTCGTGAGGTTGAATTCAATTTTTATTATTATGAGGGATCTGCTCCTAAGGTTCGAATTTCAATGGTGGTCGAATTTTATTAAACCTATGGTCTGAAACTATGGTATTAATGCTAAGGTTCAAACATTATGGTGGAGCATATTTAAACATTAGGTTATATATTCCAAGTATTATATTATATATAGTGGGATGCATAGTTTTTAAACCATAGTTTTTAAACTATGGCAAGGGAAAACCATAGTCCAAGTACTATATTATATACGGTGGGGTTGTCAAAAATATTTCATAACCAAAGTTTTAAACATTATGGTTTGGGGCACAATTATAAACGATGCAAAATATATGTATAATGGCGGAGGTCAAGGTCAAAGCTGTGACCTCCCCCCAAACGTTGCCACAAATTACCAACAGACCAGTGGGTGAGGCTTGTAAAGCCTCTACACCCAACATATATTTCAATGATATGTGGATCTCTGAAGGAGGAAGGGAGAGGGCCAACCCTCCTCCCCACGTGACCTTTCCACATGACCGCTGACCAACGTCCATAATAAATGCACTCAATGCGCAGCAAAACTATGCTTATCACACCGTTAAAGCGAGATTAGAATTAATTAACTATACTTAATACTTGGTGGATTTTTACGGACTCCACAAAAATCGGCGGGAATCACCAATTTGTCGGACTTATCTAGAATCTTCTCTAGATTTGGAGGAGGATTCTAGGGGAAAATTGAATAAGCCATATCTTGAGCAATTTTCCACCAATTTAGGCTCAGAAAGAGTTGTTCCTAGCAGATTGGCATGCTCTAAACACATTGGAATAGGTTTCAAAGGTAGAGGAGAAATATTACAGGTGATTTTTCCACTTTGAAAAAAATTGAAGCCTAGGCCACCAGGAAGGAAGACCGTGCCTAGAACAACTGAAGGCCAAATGGAGTGAATGAATAGTAATTTCTAATAGATTTTGACATTCTGAAATCATTTGAGTATGTTTCAAGAGCATTTGATGCATGTAAACAACAATTTTTTCACTATTGAGATAATACAGAGGCCCAAGCCATGGAAGCTAGACAAAGGAGATGTAGCCCAGGAGGGGTGAAATCCTTCATCAAAACTCTATGTTGATGGATCAATTGTGATGGCTTGTTGCTCTTTATGTTGTTGTTGTTCAACATTTTAATTTCATACTTTATGCTCTTGAATTCACTCATAAAAACTCAGTTAAATTACCTATTTGACACACATAAGAAACAAGGAAACCTATGTACAACAAGAATAATATCAACAAATAAATTTTAAATCTGAAAATGAAATTAGCACATCGAAACTAACATTCATAATCAGAAAAGTAATGAAGACAATGCACATCCCTGCCTCAAAGAACTGAGTAGGCTAGCCATTGACTAAAACTGTAAAATTGGCATTCTTGATACATGTCATGACCCATATGGAGTTTTTAAAAGACAATCCTTGTTAATTAATCAAAACCAGGTACAAAAACCCCAATCAACACTATCATATGCTTTGGGTAAATCCACCTTCAGCATGCATGCACTCTCGTGTCTGGTTTTAATCGTATGCATCATCTCCTCAGAAATGGAAATGGGATCCTGTATTTGACGCTCCTCCATAAACCCAAATTGTTCCTTCGTGATAAATATGGAAAATACTTGTTTGAACCTACCTACAATAATCTTAGAGATAATCTTATTGACAACATTTCATATCGAAATTGGGAAATAGTCTCCATAATTCCCAAGAACCTATTTTTTTCCAATAAGTACAGTGAAGGTCACATTAAAATACCCCGAAATAAAAATAGTAACTCTAGATTCCTCCGCAACTACCACAATAATCTTAGCGATAATCTTGTAGACAACATTTCATATCGAAATTGGGAAATAGTCTCCATAATTCCCAAGATCCTATTTTTTTTCCAATCAGTACAATGAAGGCCGCATTAAAATACCTTGAAATAAAAATAGTAACTCTAGATTCCTCCACAACTACCAGAAGGTCTAAGACCATGAGCTTGGAGTAGTGTTGAAACAAATCGATGCCCCAGCCATAAGGACCACAAATTTTTTCCTTCACACACACTGCCAACGCCCGAAAAATTCCTCTTCTGTGATCGACTTCCCAAATAAATGGTTGAACTCCTAGATAAAATTTCAGGAACCAGATCGATAAATCATTTTTGTGCATTGAACTCATGAGTCACTTCCCCATACAAAAACCCAAAAAAATTAACTGCTTCCCTTTCTAATGTTGACTATATTATGATAATTTTTCCATGATCATCCCAAATTTTCCTAATCGTATTAGTCTTCCATCTCATATTCATAAAGTCCTGGAAAAATTTAGTATTTTTGTCCCATGTTGTGTTCCAAACAACGTTTCTCTTCATTTGAACATCCTCCTCCCTTGCCAGCAAGATGGAATTTTTACGACCCTCCAGCTCAAATTTTCTCGAATGAAAAATCCCAGAAAAATACAATGGATGACAAGGATCATTGAAACGCTTGAGGTTCTCCTCAATATCAACCAACTGATTCATCTCCTGAACCCTTTGTTTAATAATCCACTTTTCGTCTTCCCTTTTCAGTTCCCCCAGTTTGCAGGAAATGTGAGACATGGCTTCACCGCTCGTAGGACATGAGCTACTCTCCCAAACTTTATGAACAAACTCATCGAAGGCAAGGTCATTTAGCCACCTGGGATTGAACTTGAAAGGAAATGACCGTTGACCCACCGACACCGACCAAGATAAGGTTATGCGCAAGTGATCAAAGGAGAAATAATATACTTTGTTGCATTAAATCCCCAATAGAGACCCCATTAAATCTTCACTAAACAGAAACCAATCCAGCCGTTTCGAAATACCTTTGGACCCCAATCTTCAAATCCTACAGGTCGATGTCGAAGGAATCAAGAGAACATCAATGAGAGCCTACACATCCAACATTCCTTTAAAATGAGCATAAAGTCCATCCTCCATTTCTTTGGAATCCAAAATTTCCCTGACACCCAGTGAGAAGTTGAGATCCTGCTCTAAAATAGCCAACGCTATACTCAACAAATTTGATCCAGACACCCGCTCCCAATATGAACACCTGCCCACATATGGTGCATATGAATTGATGAAACAAACCCTAAATCTCAAATCCTTCATAAAGCCAGATAGAATAATAGCTACACATGAAAGATACGCTTGAATTCTGGAATAGAAAGGTTCCACATGACCCCTAAACCCTCTGATATACCCACAACATCTGTGGGACACACACACCACCCAAGAAAAAGAGACAGAAGTGCCTCCCATAATTTTTCCCAAGAAATAATGGTTTCTTATAAGAAGACAAAATCTAGTTTCTGAGTGAACAATAACACCTAGAGAGAGCCGATGTTCCTGGTTGCTCATATGCCTTGAATATTATGGGAAAGTATTATAATGCGGAAACCCTAGCAATGGGATTTTCATCTCTAAGCACCCTAAAATTTCTCGATAACTGACCCCCTCGAAGCTTGAAAGATAATGAGATCACCTCAGGTTGAGAATCCAGATCCTCCTGGAAATTATCCCCATCCCCAAACATAGGCAGTTCCAACCTCTCCACGTTATAGGAAGAGACCTTTATATAGTGTGGGCCCTTCTTCTATTAAACTTCCACATTCCTTCTGGATGAGTGAGGAGCCTTCACCACATCATTGGTGAAAAAGTAATGTTTAATTGTTAGTAGAACTAACTCCCGATAAACCTCAAGAATTTCTTCCAATTCCCTATCTGGGGATAGACCCGACGCCTCCCTCTGCCTAGGAATAGGAAGTGAAAGCCCCACCAGATTCGAAGAGGAGAGAAAATAACCTTTACACCTGCTAGAACCCACATCAAGTAGACACTCAATACTTCTCCCATCCATCCCCAACTCTGGAGTACCCCCTCCCTCCTTGTCCCCATTCCTAACATAATCCAAATAAAAGGAATTAGGCAGGTCAAAAGTACTCGAACCCAACCCCTACAATAAATAGTGCACCACAGATTGGAAATGAGACATAAAAAAGTGTACCCCTTTATGTATATCCCCAGAGAGGGGAGTTTTAGTGACAAAACTTGCCACCTTACTGACATCTTCTTTAGTTATAGAGGGAAATAAAAAATCAAGAAAATGAGAATTACATGGTGACAAATATTTCAGCCAAGAAACCTCTCCAGCAAATTTCAGTTCTAGTATGCGAGGATGCCATCGCAAATAGGACATAGATTTGCAACTGGCTAGTAAATTTCCCGTCTCGAAGCACCTCAAAATTCTATATGTAACCCCCCAATAATCAATCCTAATTAAGAGACTCAAATGACTCCATCTCACTTCTAGCTCTTCCAATAAGCCCTCCCCCAAATCCACCTCCATAAGAACGTAGGCCATCCTCTTTTCCAGATGCCCCAAGCTACCTTCATCCTAGAATACAAAATTCCTAATATGTCCAACTATCTCCTTTATCGTTGGAACACTCCATAATTCAATAGGTAGTCTGGGAAATTTTTCCCAAATAGGGTTTCTAAGAGTTGTCTCAGTGAATGGATCAAAATCCGTGTGCCACTTTGGGAGAAACAGACTCCCTCTGCCCTTGACCCATGAATTATCCATTATATGCCCTAAATCCTATGGATTTAAGAAATGGAAAACCATCCACGCATTATGCAACAAGATTACCTTGGGTTTGTACTTTAGAATAGGGATCTAGTATGTGCCCACCTAGTTATTTATTTTTTCCCCTGTCATCTACAAATGTGCCCAGCGCCCCAATAATTCCAAAATCCTCAGCCACTCCACATTATCCCAATAAGCATCACCCTCTATAAGTAGTGAAAATGTATTGGAGAAAGCCTTTAGATGTTTTTTACATGGTTTTTTCCCCTAACAGGGACATGCCCCAATGCCTTCTTCCTATTCCCCACCAAACAAGCTCCCTTCTAGACCTCTGAAAAGTAATGTGGAACACGACTCAGTGTCTGTATATTATCACCACCCTGAAAACCTTTACCCTTCTCCAGCCTGCATGGATGGTTCAAAGGTGTCAAGACCCTACTCCCCACCTCTCCATTTGAATGGTAAGTCTAATGAGATTTTATGGGGAAAGTTGTGTGAAGGGATGAAAAGGGTTTGAAAAACCACTCATCATAACACTCTCATACCTAAAGGTAGATGTCTAGCATGCAAACATCCCACCACTCCCCCACACAAATGTTAATGTCTAACCCTGCGTGAAAACCACCACCCAGAGTACAAGTCGACTGTTGAAAAAGGTAGGAGGAAAAATAACTGTTGAATGACCTAATAATTCATCCTAGGTACTAGCCTAATTCACCCCAGTGCAAGTTCATTAATCGCCAAAAATTTCAGAAAGTGGGTGAGCCCGCTTTTCCCCGTCCTATGTATCACAATGCAAACTAACCCTCTGCCTATAGGACCTTACTAATTGTGCTACCCAGGAGAAGCCAATCCAACAGAGCCAAATACTGTAAGCACAATACCAAGCTTCTATCCATGCATAATACTAAAAATAAAACACAACCTTCTGATAATTCTCCTTTGGCTGAATCAACCCCTCCTTTCTACTTATTTAACTTCTTAACACCCATTAGAAACTGCATGTGCCACCCTCAACGGTAAAAAGGAGGAAAAAAATAAAAACCACATACAAAAACAAGTGAAGTATGATCCTCTATGGATTTCCTGTGGAGTGCTCCTTTGGGCATCCCCTCGGCGGCCAGCCTCATACCTGCCAAAGGAAATATTATTGACCCACCCCGAATATTAAGCATTCAAATTTTCATTTCTTATTCAAGGAAGAATAAGTAAAATATGTTGTAGTCAATTAATCCATTCCTAATCCTTGCAAAAAAATTCCTCATGATGGCCTAGGGAGACCCTCCCCTCTTCAAAAATCTAATCACATCCTGTATATGTACTGTTAGACTCCTATACCAATAGGTGTCATTTTTCATGATTGTCTTGATTGAACTATGGAATATGTTCAAACCTTTTTCTTGAGGAAATGTGTTCCATATTCTTGAAAAACCAAAAAATCAAAAAATTTAAAAAATGTAAAGAGGGTATACCCTAAAAGAAAAATCAAAGGGTAAGAAAAATAAATTGGTCAAAAAAATGAAAGAAATGAACCCCAAGCAAAAAATAGACCAAGGAAAGTGTGCAAATCCAAATGCCACTACTATTTCATTTTTAATAAAGCAATTGTGTGCAGCTTGTCAAACTTTTGCCACAATTTATGAAGAGTCAAACTGTTTAAACTTGACTAATTCATGTTTCAATTTCATGTTGTAGAATAGAGAATAAATATCTGACCAAACAGTTTAATCTTGGCAGATAAGTAGATAGGTAGAGTTAATAAAAGGTGCTCAACAGCTTAATCTGAGCCCTTGAATGTAATAAGGGTAGAATTAGATAGATTTGCCTTGTAAAAGAAAAGAAGATTGATAAGGGTTTGCCAGTCTAAGTGCACCCTAATAAAGAAGAGAAAATGGTAGTGTAAAGTAGATAGGGTAGGTAGATGGTGTTGCAAAGTTTCATATGGTGAATGATGGTGTTAAATGTGTTTTATCTTTAACTTTCATCACAAGTACTGAAGAAGAATATACATTGGAAAATTTACAGAAAGAAAAGTCAAAATCATTAACTTCCCACATCACTTTCTCCCTAAGAGTTTTACTAATTTCCCCAAAGTGCTAAGGTATATGAAGATTAAAGGAGCTCAAGGCATTTCCTTGACTTTTGGAGGGACCGGACCCTCGGCCTGATGATCAAAAAGACCTAAGTATTTGAAGTTATTTATTATTATAAACATTCCTTTTTAATATTTTCCTAAGTAAAATTTTATTTTACTTAGGAAAATCATGCAAATTTCCATAATAATCCCTCAAAATTACTTACTATTCTATATTTAAGTGTTGAAATTGAAATGATACAATTTACTTCATAAATCTCCACTTTCCTAGTTGTGTAAAGTATTTTGAGTTTCCCTTGTCCCATTGTCATATTAACATTTAACTTTAAATATTAAATCCTTATATAACTTACCTTCTCCTATATGTATAACTCCTTCTACATAAATATCCCAAAAGCCCATCTTATTATAAAATTTCAACCAAAGTATTTATTTTCCAATTATTCATAAAAGACCCACATTATGTGCCCTTTGGTTTGAAATATATCTTTATAATCTATCCCCGCCCCTATGGATAATAAATTAGATTGATTTATTACCATATAATAACAATATTGAAAAGGTTTTAAACATATGTTTTATGTTTTAAACGGAAAAAACAAATAAAACCAAAGCCCCGCCGCAACCCCAACTCTCATTAAACCACGGGATTAATTAATCACCCGGATTAATTAATAACCAATCCCTCAGTCAATAAGACGACGCCCGGAATAGTTAAATTAACATTAATTACTTTGGGCCCGCGTGTTAAATCCCCTACCTTCTTCACGTCATATCACCCGTCCGATCGCCCATTCCCGGATCAACGGCCCGCTGTAATTCTGCCAGCCATCCATCGTCCGATCGTTAACGTGCGGGATCACGGTGGTTTCGAAACAGTGCACCTGCCACGTGTTGATCTCCGAATGGAATCGCTACCTCCCCGCGGAAAACCGCCTGCTCCCGAAAGCGGTGCGGAATTTACCGCTTACCGCCCGACCCCGGTGACGCATCCATCGTACATCAGTGACGTCATCCCATAAAAATAATAAAAATTCCCCCCCGTTTGACTTTGCTGATAAAACAAAACATTCACGTCTTTTTCATCATTTTGTATGCTAGTGAAAGAAAAAGCCTTCCACGCAGAAAAATTCAAAATTCGAATTTGTGAAGTCCACTTACCTTATCCTTTCGAAGAAGATTGCAGACAAGCCTCTCAGAAGATTATCTACCTTAGCCGGCACTTATCCAAACGCTGTTTTCTCCAAAAACAGGTATTTACCCTAAATTCAAACTGAACTCTATTGAAATCTCCGCTTTCCTTTTTTACTTCACTGAAACAGAGTTAGAATTAATTACTAGTTCATTCCGTGACCCCGAAAACTGTAATTGAATTACTAAATCTGCAAATGGACCTGTTTTTCCCGTGAATTTACTCAATTCCTCACAATTAGCCAAATTTCCATTTTTCCACAAGAACCAAAATGGGAGTTCCTGTAGCCTTGAATGATGCTCCATTTTGAACCTGGTCAAAACCTCACTCCCTTGTCCATTAGGGAATTGCTTGAAAAATCTACTCGGTTGTCCCCTGAAGAGGTAATCAGAAGATCACATCCTTGGATAAACAGTCTTAATACTAGTCATAAGATTTGTTTACTCCAATATTGTTATCAAATCTATTCAAACAGAGGTTAGAAAGCATAACAACTAAAGAGTATCAATGGTTAAAGTGTATCAGGTAAAAGTCAGAGTGAAAGTTAAAATGAAGTTACAGAGCAGTCAAAGGTAAAACAGTAAAAGTAATTACAGAGGCAGTAAAATGGTAAAAAGAGATGAAAATACTTTCACCAACATTGAAGTTTATCTAAAGTGAAAGTAAAATAGTTAAAAGAACAAAAAAGTGAAAAGATGAAAAACACAACAAGAAGGAACATTTTTGCAGAAATTTAATGTTTTAGTCATTATTTTGTAGAAACTATTGTGATCAATCCAAGATGAATTTTGAAAAAATTAATGAGGTTTATGTTCTTAAGAGGACCATCTACAAAAACCTCTCTCACTTTTCTAACAGCTATTATGGTTTTGGAAATATTAAACAATGATGGAAAGCACTTTTTGCAGAAAATACCAGTTAAGTCATCATTTTGCAGAGAATATTGTGGTAAATAAAAAATACATCATAAAAAACTGAAGGAGTTTTTTTTTCCTAAGAGATATATCTACAAAAACCTATCTCACTTTTTTCACAGTGATTTCATAATGAGAGATACATGCACATCTTTACAGGCTATGTTTCAGACTCTGTAAAACTCTGTTTTACACATATTTTTACAGAGCCTTTTCTGCACAGCTGGAGAGGAATTTGGGGACACGGAAAGAGGTTTATCTCACCAACATATTAATCCACAATAACCTCTTTCACTTTTTGCATATCTATTACTTATTGAGAAATAAAAAGATATCATTGGACCCCAAGTTTGCAGAATTGTTGGAGCAGAATGCACAAAGAAAGGAAGCAGTTAGTGACTTGGATGCCTCATCATCAACTAAGAGTTGGATCAAATTCGAATTATCCTCTTTCTCATCACCTATCCATAAAAAATAGTGCCAAATATATTCATTATTTTGAGTGTCCTTTACTTAAGTTCTATTTATGTAAAATAGTTGGAGAGATTTGTGAACTAATCTTGATATTTTTTCAAGATATTTTAGTTTAGAATTTGTATAAATACTTCACTCTTGGAATTATTTTGGGTGGATTCTACTACTTTGCTGTGACATTGATGTTTTTGGAATAAAAGTGTTTTGGAGAAATTTATTTGTGGCTTGCCGGATGACAATTTGAAGCTCAGGACTTTTTGCAGGATTCATGTGTCGGACTGCAGTTCAATAAGTCTTTCTATCCTATGTTTTAAGTTTTATATCTGTTTATAATATCATTGTGTCCATTTCTGAATAGTTGACATAAAAGAATAAATCAGAATTTACTTAATTGTACTCTGATTTCAGATGTGATTATTCTTAATGTTTTCTTCTAAATTGGTTATAAGCACGAATTCTTAAATGCTCTTGCTTCGTTAATTTAAACATTTTGATTACTATAATAAAGAGTAATCATTTCATTTCTTTATTTTGAACATGTTGAAAGATTCTTAACTGCCTTTCATCCCTTCAAACCCATTCCATCCACTTTAAATTCTAAAAATTGTTCTCTGTTTGGCTATCTTGCCCTGCAAAGCCATCTTGTGTGTAGAATAGAAATCTAGTAAAGCCATCCTTTGACTCCATATCCCAATGGTCTGAAATTATTCAACCTTGCCCTTAGTTGGCGGATTCCACCATTTTCAAACAAACTCTTGGATTTATAACTAGCCTAAAACTTTCTAAGAACAAAGATAAATTATAAAGAGAGAGCCCTCTCTGGATGCAGATTGGCTAGATTCTGCATCTGAAGGTTGGTTTGTGGTTACCTCGGGTATACTTTCCTTTTCCACAACTTCAAGGAAAACCTGAGTGTTAATATAGTGGCGACCATACTGGGGATCTGAACAATTTTATTGTTATTATTGCTTATTTTGTAAACTATAGACAGATTCTGAAGTCAGCCAGGTAGCCTTTGAAATTGCTTTTTCTTTGCAATTGCAAAAGTAAATAAATGTTGCTTCTGTCTATCTCTGTTTATTTTATGACCTAAGCTTTGATTTCAAACATTTCATCAGTTCTCTAGTTTAATAAGTCTTTAAGAAAGTTTAAATCTCATATCTTAAAGTCTCTTAAAGAAATCATAGAAGTTGTTTTGAAAATTCATAAAAAAATAAAATAATCATAAAATATTCAAAATTTGGTTTCCTGAAGAACTAACTTTTTCTTCAGAATTGTTTTACAGGTTTAGATCTGATCTATGATGGTGGACAGAGATCAGACACACAAAGGTTAAAATCATCCACCTGGCGACTCCAAATCCATTTCACAATCAAGACTCCACTGGAGGAATGAACCTCAAAGGACAATATGGAAAGATCAGGCTTTCAACTTGGATCTTAATCCAAGACATTATGTTCTTTCTCATTAGAAATTTTTTCAATGTATATTTTATTTTATAGAAGATCTTAGATTAGTTTTTAGTTATTTTCCTTTGAATATTGTAAGTAATAATTCTCCTAATCTCTTTGAGCAGCTTTCTTATGAATCTAATGATGATCATTTTCCAATTAAGAAGCCTCAAATAATCAAGACTGATCTTACAATCCCTGTACATATCCCCGTGCCATATAAAGTTCCAGATAGATATAAGCCCCTTATTTTACCTCCTATACTCCATGATTTTCCTAAAAAATACTACAAGTATCTTCCTAGATTTGATGGAGAGAATGGTATCACTGCCAAAAAACATATTCAAGGTTTTGAGAATTATTTGGATTTATTTGAGATTGATGAAGATGATGTTAAAATCAGACTTTTTGCTCTTTCTTTGCAAAATAGAATAAAGAGTTGGTTCAAAAATCTACCTAATGCTAGCATCTCAAATTTCCAACAATTTATCAAACTTTTCCTTGATAGATGGATAATAAAAGTTAATCATTTTGTGATCATGGAAGAATATAATCAATTAAAAAGACATTCAAATGAAACAATACAACAATTTTCTGACAGATTTAATCAAGTTTATTATTCAATGCCAGAAAATATTAGACCTCCTCATGATTCAGCTCTCTTGCATTATCCAAGTCCCTTTGATTCAGAAATAGAATTTCGTTTAAGAGAAAGAGATCCAAAAACACTTGTACAGATGCAGAACATTGCAGTTGATGTGGAAGTTAATCTCCAAATCAAACAGGAAAAGTTGAAAGTAGAAGAAGAGGAAAGGAAAAACATTGCAGAGGTAAAACTCAACCTTTTGGTAAGAAAACTAGATGAAATAACACAAGAGATCACTATGAAAGAAGAATTTTTTATTCAAAATCACCATGAAGAAATAGAAGAGGTTGATAGCCATGAACAAATTCCTCTTAATTCAAATTATCATAGATCAGAAAATGAATTTACAAATCAATATGAGGAAGAGGAAACTTTTGTTCTAATGTGTATGTTTGATGACATTCCTTATTTTGATGATTTGCCTAAGTATGATCATTATGATGATAGTTATGTTCTCCAAAGTCAAGCTAACTTTACAGAGATATCAAAAGCTAGTTTGGAGGATGAAGAAATGCAGTTTCAGCAGATTGAAGACAGTGATCAGCCAATACAGATCAGCCATGAGAGTGAGGAAGGAAGAGAAGAAAATGTGGAAATAAGTGAAGATTCTTTACCTCTTTGTTTTGCTTCATTTCAGTTCATTAGAGAAAACTATCATGCCATCAATAATCAGCAATCTTTAGGAATTGTGATTGACAACAAAGAAGATAATGAAACTATTGATCAAGATTTTTCAGTTTCACAATTGCAGTTATCAGTTCCCACTGAAATAAATGATCAAATGACACAAGAAAGTTCCATACCACTATTTTTTGAACCATTTCAGCTTTTAAAGGAAATGTGGTATAACATATTTAAAGAAAAGAATGGGAAACTTGTTGAAGTTTATAAAGTCCCATGAAATTTTATATGTCATAGGTTCCAGCAATTTTCCCAAGATTTTCAGGATCCAATAGCAGATATGTTGAATATTGAAGGCATTCCAAGCATTCCTCTATTAACTAACTATGATTTTCAGAATCAAGATGATAAAGGATTCAACACTCAAACATTACAATCAGTAGGAATATCATCACAAATCTTATCTAAAATTTTACAGGGAGATAAAGATGAAAATAGCATTTCATATTCATGGTATGGAGGCCATCCAGAACAGATGTACAGTTGTTCAAATCAGTTAAACATCAGTATATATACTTTGGAAGATCCTTTTGTATAGTTTCTAGAGTCAACAAAGGAAATCAAGTGTTTCCTTATCCTCTCATTTGTTGACAAGTTTCTAATAGGTTGCAGAAGTACAATTTTGATAATCAACAAGAAAATGCAACAAAATCTATCAAAGTACATAATGCTTGAATGGTTGCATTGGCTATTTCATTTTACCTAACTAGCAGTTGAACAGTAGAATGAGTAGGTAGATGAGTGCTAATAAGCTCAGAATTTTGAGCATTTTTTTTAGTTTTTCAATTTTCAGATAGTTTTTCATTAAGTTGGTTTGAAAATTTTTGTGTGTTGTTTTAGTTTTAGATCAGATTTCAGGTTGCAGAAAAAGGACTATATTCAATTCAAGATTTTCAACCACAACAAATTCATGTTTGGGATTGGAACAAGGCAGAAAATTCCTAATTGGGCAACAAAGTTTTAAGTTTTGAGTGGATAGTAACTTACTGGAGTTGAAGCCCGAAGTGAAGGCCCTAAGCTTCAGAAGTTTTACTATCATATATACAATAAAGCTACCAAAAGAAGGAGATTACATGGTTTAGTTTGAAGACATTTTGAGGCAACTGACCTGCTGTTCTTGACTTTTCACAAGGAAAAGTCATCCCCAAGTGGAGCCAGTGTTAGTCTCCTATACCAATAGGTGTCATTTTTCATGATTGTCTTGATTGAACTATGGAATATGTTCAAACCTTTTTCTTGAGCAAAAGGTGTTCCATATTCTTGAAAAACCAAAAAATCAAAAAATTTAAAAAATGTAAAGAGGGTATACCCTAAAAGAAAAATCAAAGGGTAAGAAAAATAAATTGGTCAAGAAAATGAAAGAAATGAACCCCAAGCAAAAATAGACCAAGGAAAGTGTGCAAATCCAAATGCCACTACTATTTCATTTTTGTAATAAAGCAATTGTGTGCAGCTTGTCAAACTTTTGCCACAATTTATGAAGAGTCAAACTGCTTAAACTTGACTCATTCATGTTTCAATTTCATGTTGTAGAATAGAGAATAAATATCTGACCAAACAGTTTAATCTTGGCAGATAAGTAGATAGGTAGAATTAATAAAAGGTGCTCAACAGTTTAATCTGAGCCCTTGGATGTAATAAGGGTAGAATTAGATAGATTTACCATGTAAAAGAAAAGAAGATTGATAAGGGTTTGCAAGTCCAAATGCACCCTAATAAAGAAGAAAAAATGGTAGTGTAAAGTAGATAGGGTAGGTAGATGGTGTTGCAAAGTTTCATATGATGAATGATGGTGCTAAATGTGTTTGATCTTTAAATTTCATCACAAGTACTGAAGCAAGAAATGCACTGGAAAATTCAAAGAAAGAAAAGTCAAAATCATTAACTTCCCACATCACTTTTTCCCTAAGATTTTTACTAATTTCCCTAAAGTGCTAAGGTATTT